>PVIJ01002556.1:0-157246 GCA_004024925.1 Scalopus aquaticus | reverse complement strand
ATTTATAAAAAAAAAAAAAAACAACAAACAACCCCGAAACGATTACAGGCCAGAGCAAGAAGAGATAAACAAATCTTGAATGGGGGGAGACAAGATTTTTAAAATACATATGTAAGTGTGTCTGTACATATGTCACATATAAATGTGTGCGTTGCATGTATACATGCATATATTTCCTAGTTCTGGCCACTAAAAGAGCAAAAAAGCAAGAAACCCTCGTAGCAAAGAGCACATCTAGCACTCAGGTCTTGGCCTCTAATACCACTGCTTGCCCACATAGAGGAACTGGGGTTTTTCAGAGTAACGGCTACTCCCAGGAGGGGGACGGCGTTGCGGGGGAGGCAGAAATTTTTATGCAGTATAGGGCAAGGACTGCTTGAGAAAATGATGAGGACTTATCACAAGGAATAGTAGCCAGCTTGAAATCTGGGACAATTTGAGCATCCAATTAATTAAACACAGTAAAGAAATATAAACCACTGAAAAACTGAGTCCATGAGTTCTGGCAAGAGCAGATACAGGCAGAGATGGGGAGGGGAATGACCTTGCTACAGTAAGGGACGAGGGCTGGCCTTGAAACCTGGGGAGCGCACTGGTGCCGGCCAGTCAGCATCCTGCCTCCATCCTGGTAAAGACTGGGTCAGCCAGCGTCATGTGAAGTCCAAGTCGAAGGGGGTGTTATCAGTGTTTCCCCATGGACTGCTGATTAGTTGCAAAGAAAAGGGAAAGTAATTATACAGTGGAGAAAGTGAGTAATTCCTAAACCAGGTGACCGAGATGGGCACCGCCTATGAGGGACAGAGGACATCACGTGCCACCAGAGGTAATGGACATGATGTCACGTGTGCCGTCTTCCAGCCAAGACTGTATAACTGCAGTCTAAGCACAGAGAAACAGCGAAGTCAGAATGAGGAACATTTTATGAGGATGGGGGAGGGGTGGGGGGAGAGGGACAGGAGTGGGGGGGGTATCCATGTGCTTCAAGTGTCACTGTTGTGAATATGGCAGGCTGTGGGATGTTCCAGAAAAAAGGGGGCTAAAGAGAAGTGACAAATGATGCCGGATTGGACTTTATGCCGGATGGGGACATAGACCAGAAAGGACACCTAATGGCCAATGGACACTGGAAGACGGACAGTAGAAAACTACTACGAAGCTGACCGCCGTGCTGAGCTCTTTGAAGAGAGCTCAAAGAGCTCTCTGCCTGTAGGCAAAGGTAGGCTGAGCCTTCAGGCGGGGAGGGGCATGATGGGTGCAACTTATCCAGAAAAAAGGAAAGAAAGAGGGGGGTGGGGTGGGGGGGGCCGGGGTGCAAATAAGGAAGCAAACCGGGTATGATATGTTGAAATGTAAAACTGGGCAAAGGGTCAACAGGTGCTCTTTATAGAACTATCCTTGTTTTTCTAGCACTGCAGTATAAATAGAAAGCAAGAATGAAAATGTACAAGGTGAGTAAACAAAAGGCACTGAGGCCTGTTGTGTACACTACAAAGGGGATGCAGGACGTGGGGCAGGAGTTGGAGACGCCAGCCCTGAAAATCACCCTGTATCCGGCAGCTGGGGCCGTGCTGATCTAGCCTAGTCTCTATTTTATGGAGGGGGAAACTGAGGCAGACAAGGGCAAGGGCCTCTGTGCCAGGTACTGTGGGCACCTCCCAGGCACGCCCCTCTGCACACTGTTAATTCCTGCACTAGGCACTGGGCCCGTCACGCTGGAAGCTCTGCCCGCCAGCCTGGCAGGGGCATAGCTCCCTCACACAGCTAGGGTGTGGAGCCTCAGGGAATCCAGGAATAGGACTGTGAGGCAGCAAAGCTGGGTGCAGGAACCCCGATCACCCCTCGGCTTCAGCAGGCCCTGCCTGACACCCCTCAGCTTCCCTCATTTCCCCAGGAGAATCCAAAGAAGGGGCGGGCCTGAACAGCGGGTTCATGGCAGTACCGTTTACACTCGCCGAAAGGTGAACGTGACACAGACGGCCACTGGGGGAGTGAGCGGACAAACCAGGCGGTCTGGCCCTGCAGTGGACTATTACTCAGGCTTCAAAAGAAGCCCTGACAGCCCCAGAGGCAGACGACTCAGAGGAGACCACGCTCCGTGAACTAATTTGGTCACAGAAGGAAAAGGCTGTCGAGGTATGTGGAGTTGTCAAGCTCACAGACAGCAAATAGAATGGTGGGCGCGGGGCTGGGAGGAGGGAGACCAGGTGCTGTTCAATGGGATCGTTTCCACATGGGCAGGTGAGAGGTCTGCCGGCGTGGGTGGCGAAGGCTGCAAGATGCTGACCATCCATGAGAAGCCCAAGGACCTCGGACACGGAGCGTCGACTTCGCCTCCCCATGGCAGCTCTGGCCAATCCATGAGCTTCCCCGACACCCCAACACCCTGATTTCTTAAATAACAGCAATCATTCATCCACTCGCCAGGAGGCTGTACGTCCCGATCTCATCAGCAGGTGATAAATGAAGCGCTTTTCAGGGAAATCGCAGGCCTGACCTCCCGGCAGTCTTTGCCGTCACAGATTCAAGGACCTTCTCACTCGCCCTCTGAGGTCTGTCAGAGCCGTCAGAGCAAGGACAGACAGTGCAACGAGGGAAAGGCGGAGCCAACAGGCCTTAAAAAGAAAGTTAGGCAGGGAGGAGAAAGATGCCTCAGCTGGTTACCTGGGAACGGGCAGGAGGCCCGCGGGCCGCTGGCAGGATGAGGCGAACAGCACCAGCCAGGGCAGGGGGAGCGTGTGCCCAGTACTTGGGGAGCCCCCTGTCTATACTCTGACTGGGCAGCACAAGAGACACTCGGAATGTGTCTTTAGGAAGTTGCTCTTCAGAGGATTTGTCCAAACTCACCTCCAATCTTTCTCCTTACACTAGTTACACCCACCTGAAAAGCCTGCACTCCCACATCACTAGCAGTGGCCCAGCCGACCCACCCTCCACTCCCCTCCCTTCTCTTTCTCTCTCTCTCTCTCTCTCACACACACACACACACACACACACACACACACACACACACACACACCTCACTTATTTGTCCTAGAGATTAACAGAGAAACAGGCCCAACCCCAAAGTGCCCCTAACCAAGTTCAAGTGCCCCTTCCCAGCACCCCACTCGCTCCCCGTCCTGGCCAGGGTTCCGGGTCTCGTGTAGTGCTCGTGTGTCAAGGGCCAAGTGCTGACACAGGTGTTCTCCGTTCTGACAACCTGGGGGCTGGATGTGTTGTGAAAACCCCCCCCCCCAACAAGAAGAAAAGCCCAGAAAGGGGAATGACTTTGTCAGGGTCAGAGAGCTGCTCAGGGCCTGGGAGGCAGCCCCGACCTCCCCAGAGCAAGTCCTCTTGCTCTACCAATCAGAAAACGCTGCTGAGTTCGCCACTGGCCCTGACTTTGCAAGAGGAGCCAGAAATAGGGCCAGGTTCCATTACACTTCAGTTGAGACTTCAAAAACAAAAGCAAAGCTGGGGCTCCAGACTCCCAAGAACCCCTCAAAGCCCTCTGGCCTGGCTGGTTCGGAGTCAGCGCTGTTGCCCCGCTCCCGGCCCTGGCTGGATTCCAAGGATGGTGCAGACTTTGCGGCCAGCCCAGGAAACTGGCGCTTACTTTTTCTATGGCAAAACCCAAAAACCAAGCCCGACATTTAGACAAGTTCCAGTGACTCCCTCTCTTATCTTGGGTCTGCTTAGTAAGTTACTCAACTCAGAAAGAGCAGCTGAGGCGTGAGTGTGCGCTGTGTGAGCCCTTCTCGGGTAACAGGGACCGGGGTACCCCTCCTCTTCGAGGGTTCAATTTCTGCAAATTTCGGGGCCCTGTGATTTTCTTGGTTTCAGAATGAGTCACCCATCGCTTGGGAGCTGAGGCAGAGCAAATTTCTTTGTAAACCGAGGATGAGAGTGGATGGTCCAGGGGTGCACACTCATTTCACACAACTTCCTTGTCTGGGCTCAAATGTGGAGGAGGTGTGGATTCTGCGTGTTGCGCTTGCAGAAAAAAACATGTAAATGCCACACTCAAATCAGGTCATGGCAAAACTGTGACTTGTGACCACACACCTTTGCAATCCTGTTCTTTATGCTGCCTTTTTGGGTACAGATTTCCCCCCTAAGTGGGGGTGGCGGGGGGTACCTGTCTGTCACACCTGTACCAGGCTGTTGGCAAGTCCTAGACCCTGAGACATGCAAGAAGGAATAGTGGGAGGTGAGCACAGCCACACATTCATCTCAGGGGCAGCGAGAAGGGGGACAGAGGCTGAGTGTGGCTTTCTAGGGGACCATCGGCTGTTTCCGCTGGCCTGGCACCCATGCCCCTGCTTCTGCTAGCCCCAGCTCGTTTGTACTGTGGGAGTCACAGCGGGGTGAACATTGACCCAGCTGGCCAGCACCACACAGCCTTCTGCTCCAGCCAGGTCCCTCAGCCCCTGGACCTCGGCCGCAGTCAGGAAGGGGCGCTCCGTCTCTGTGGGGTGCGCTCCCAGCCTGGAGCCGCCTAAGGTCATCACTGCACTTGAACCCAGCCCCACCCATGTCACCTCCCCGTGACATGAACAATATTCTTTTTACTTAAGCCAGTCTGAGCTGAATTCCTAAATCAAACAACTATAAGGATCTGAACCTTTTAAAAAAGAGGTGCATGTGAATTATATTTTCTGTACTCATGCTTTCCAGACGGGGAAGGTGAGGTCTGGAACCTCGAGTCCACCCCGGCACACACTAAACCTGGATGGGGGACAGGCGGCGAGCCAGACCTCAGTCCTCGAGGTGCCGCCTCTCCCCATTGCCCCCCTCTCCACTGTCTACTGGCTCGAAACTGAATGAGAAAATGTGCCTGACATCCTTCCAAGTCCCAGGGATTAACAGCTGTGAGGTGTCACCCAAACATGGATGCCATCTAAGGAGAGAACACCCACCAGCTGCGCCTGCAAGTATGAGAATAACAAAACGATCAAAAATATGATTCAAAGAGCTCTAGAACACAGCCGCCACCGCCCGTTTGCTAGGCATCGCCGTGCTGGGCAGGCCTGGGAAGACAGTGCTCATTTTGGGGTGAGCTGGGTGGGAAAAGGACAGCCCCATGGGATTTCAGAATGAGAAAATAAGATGCCCAAATGGCCAGGAAACCACAAGAACCCCGCTGAGCCACGTCCTGGAACCAGCCTTCAGGCAAAGTCCAGGCCGTCTGCCACAGCGTGACCGGGAACCATTCCGAAATACATTTTTGGAGACTGGTGAGCAGGACAGCTGGGCAGGTGGGATCGGCGTCCCGGGAGCCCCAATCCAAACAAAGAGAGGGCAGGACGGCGGTCCTGCGGGCGGAGGAGCCCCCACTGACTCATCTGGTGGTCCTGGGCCAAGCCTGCCCTGTCCACACCACGGTGAGTCATGCCGGGCCTGCACAGAGAGAGCCCATAAAAGGACTGGAACCAGAGAGGTAGCCTCTTTCCAAAACAAAATCAACGAGAACACATTGTACAAAGTGGGGTGAAGTCTCCCCTGGCCCCACAATGTGGCCATAGGACAGCTAAACTTTCAAGTTGAAATAGACAATTTTCTCGACTTAAAAACGCACATCAAAAAGACTCAAATAAGCAAACGAGCACGGCGTCCCCAGTGTCTGTCCCTCAGCTCCCCACCGAAGTGAGGTTTACAGGCAAAAGAAGTTTGAGAAAGAATTCCTGAACCAAAATGCTCACTGCACACTTTGAAGGAAGACAAGCAGGCCGGAGGCTTCAGGCGTAAAGAGAGGGCCAGTGGCCCCGAGACGCTCTGGTGAACGTACCGACGTACACCCGTGGCGCTCAGAGAACTGCCAAGAAAATCAGAGCAGGGCGGGGAGGGGGTCGGGAATGGGTGTTCTGGCTGCACAATCACTGCTAACGCCCCAAAACACGTGGGCCCTGGGCCCTGATTCAGTAAGCCGCTCCGTTTTCTAGCTTCAGATGACCCAGACTGGTGCTCACACAGGCCAGGCGGAAGGGGTCAGGGAGAACCAGCTTTGGAGCAGCTCTGCCAGCCCAGGGCCCGGGAGGACGCCTGGCAGGAAGTGCTCCCCACAGCCAAGGGGGCCCACAGCTGAGGCCGAGGAGAGCCCCTGCCCTGCCAGGAGGTGTGGGGGAGCCACACGTGGACCCATTCAGCGCCCCACCTGAAGGCCTGGGCCGTGGCCAGAGTCCTCATCTGCGCAGCTGTAGCTCGGCCCAGGCCCCGCAGAACCGGACAGTCCCCGCCTAGTTAACCCCAGAGCGGAGACTGAGGTTTCAGCACCCAAACGCGAGGGTGGTGAAAAATAAACCAGAATCATCCTGACTAGGGCAAAAAAGAAGTGGGAGCGATTCTGCTTACTGAGCACGTATGCTCAGTACACATAAGGCGTATCTCTCTCTGAACAGACAGGACTGTAAGAAATCTGAATGCAAGAAGCAAATTACATTTGATTATTCTGTCCAAATATAATAATCTTACTGACAGCACATAATTTCACTCAACATGTCCCCTTTTCTTCCTACAGAACACTGGAAATAATGACTTCTGTCACAAATCATAATCCAGGTTATCGGGAATAATGAGAACAGCATTAATGATAAAGATGATGGTGATGATGATGATAATGATAATAATAATAATAATAATAGTAATAGTAATAATAATAGCAGCAGCGAATATGAACACAGGTAAAGTCCTGCTCTGAATGCACTACATATTAGTGCATTATTATTATTATTAGTGCATTATTACATATATTAGTTCACTTAATTCTTAAAATAACAAAGAAGGCCCCTACGTTTTCCCCTTTTTACAGATAAGGAAACTGAGGCACAGGGTTAAAAGGATAGAACCTGGCTCAGGTCCCCCGTCCAATGCGGGGTGTGGGGGGGTCTGGACTGGCTCTGCCTACAGTGGTGCAGAGTGAGGTACACTGGAGTGGGGGGGGATCAGACACAAGGGACAGCCCGGCCCGCAGTGGGGTGACAGAGCATTTGCAGGACACTCACCTTCATTCTCCCCACTTGTCTTGATGCCTTTTGAACCACCCTCTGTACCTTTGGCCTTCTCGGCATCTTCCTGGGCGTCCTCAGTGGGCACCTTCTCTTCATCTTCCTCCTCCCCAACATTTTTGTAGTTGGGTCTCTTCTGCACCCGCCTCTTGCCCTTCTGCTTGTTCATCTCAAGGGATCGCTCCAGCGACTCGGTGGGTTTAATGAAGCACCGGATGCTGGGCTTGGCCTAGGAGAGCCGAAGCAAGAAAACAGACGGGCTTGAACACTGGCACCTCACTGGACTCCATCCACGCACCCAAGAGTTTCTGCCCCAAGACATTCATTTCCAACGTGACAAAAGCCCCCTCCAAGTGTATGACTATGATTTTTATCAACATCACTACTGAACATGCAAACCACCAGCAGCTTCCATTCCCTGCCCACCACGCTAAGCAGAAACTGCTCGTTACCAACACCAGCTCCCTGCTCGCCACAGGTCGGTGACCGGGTGATGGCACTTTGGATGCGCAGGATGCCAGTCTGAGGGGTCTGGCCGTACTGTCTCACTCATTCTCGATACCAACTTCGTGAGACAGCACAGTTGCTACCCTCGTTCTACAGACAAGGAAAGCCAGGCTCAGAGACGTTAAGTAACATGCCCCAGGCCACACAGCCCAAGAGGCGGCAAAGCTGGGATTCAAACTCACACTATCTGTACAATGGATGCCTGGTATTATTGCTAACTGCTAATTGAATAAATTCCTTTTAAAAGAAACTATCACCCTGGGAAATGAAACACCAGCAGTTCCTTGTTATTATTTTAAAAAAACAACAGAAAAACAAAAGCAAGGTAGCCAAGTGCTAGCTCTCTTAAGGAGCGCAGTCTAGCAACGATCGACAATGAGTTAGGGGTTAGCTCAGCCCAAAGGGAGGAGTTTTTGCCCTAAAAAGTCAGAAGGACTTGAAGAGAAATGAAAAGGCCTCTGCCCCCAGTGGTTCGTGACTTGTACTATGGAAACACGGCTGGATCTCAGCTTCTGCTACCGATGAGATAGAGAAGTCACCAGCCCCATTGTATTGATGAGAAGGTAGAAGCTCAGAAGGGTTAAGTGACTTGCCCAGTGCCACACAGCGACTGAGCTACAGTCAGAGTCTGAAGTGAAGCTTGTCCAAGCCCCAAGTCCAAATTTTTCCTAGACTAATAGTGCTTCGACCCAGCAGCACTTTAACAGTACTCAGTGTTAACGGGCCAGGTCTAGAAAAGAGCAAAGACAAAAGAAAACTGATTTGTTCAGGGGAGTATTCCGACAGAAGTGTTGCTTTCCAGAGCCTAGAAGATATTAAGATATTTTGTCATTAAAAGAAAAAAAAAGTAACCTTTGCCATGATCTTGATTGATATGAATTATCCATCTTCTGAATTTATGCTAAACAGCCTCCAATTGCATTCTGGGAGCCACCCTATCTTGCCAGTAAGTGGAATGTTCTCAAGGAACAGAGATTAATTTCAATCATGGGCAAAACAAAAGCTAATTGAAAGCTAAGTTAGCATCCAAACCCAAACGTTAATTTTTATTTACCTTTGGATTAGTCACCCACAAAAATGACAGATAAATTGAGACATGCTTCTGCTGTCCAGGAAAGCCAGATGGCTCATCACCGATGCCTGTGAGCCAGAGCCCAGGGCAGGGCGCATGCGGATGTGCTGCTGACAGACGAGCCGTCAGAGCCCACCCAGGGACAGTGTGATGAACACCCCCCCATCCCCGCCATCTTGCCCTTCAGAGACCCGAACCAGGAAGTTAAGGGCCTGAAACGCAGCGGCTGCTTCCTCCCACCAGCGCTTACTCCCAGTGGTTTTCCGAGCACGACACACAGTTATCGACACTCCAGCAAAGGAAAACTGCCACCGACACGGAGCAAAGCAGCACTGGTTAGCAGCTGTAAGCAGAGCCCCACCGGAATGAGCAGCAGCTGCTGTGGACTCAAAGGCACAGAACGACTGTAAAGAAGCTCAGGAGGGAAGTGGAACCAAGCAAGGGGTCGGGACTGGTGAACCCCAGATGAACCCTACAGGGGTGATGGGGCCTCTCTGAGCCTCAGATTCCTTCTCTAAATGTTAAGCAAAGGGGCCTCCCTGGTGGCGTAGGGGTTAAGTCTCAGCACTATAAAGCTATCGGCAGTCACCGCAGCACGAGTTCGATGCCCGGCCAAAGAGCTTCCCACAGGGCGCAGCAGACCTTCCTGTCTCAGTCGCCGCTCCCCTCAGCAGTGTACTTCAGTGGATATACCTGTTCTGCTCCCCACTCTGTCTCTGGTGAATCCTCTCACCCCCCACACCCCGGCCTGTACCTCAGTTCTTGTATACGTAAATAAATTTAAAAAAATTTTTTTAAATGTGAAGCAATAGTTGCAGGCCCCTGGAACTAGACCAAACCATGGATAAAGTTCTTTCAGAGCTTGCGTGCAGTAAGCCCCGACGCGATAGGTGCTTCCTTCCTCTGACCACACTAGCCCACCTGAGGCTTCAATGCCCTTGAACACTGCATTAGGCCAGCTGCTGCCAGGACAGGGTCAGAATCTGCATCTTGGAGGGTCCCTTACTCCTACTGCTCCATGTTGTTCAAGCTCCCGCAATCTTTCTCACATCCATCCTCATTATGAGAGAAAGCTCAGCCCTGCCACTGCCAATCAGGACACGGATGTCTGACCCGACTTCCCAAAGCATATATTGGAATGTCACTTTCCTACTGAAGTTTCTTTAATAAATTCCTACTGTCTATGGGATGAAATCCATTAAAAAAATCAACTGTAAAAACAAATTTCAGAACTTTCCAAAGGGATCCACTTTTCTAGATCAGGTGTTGGGGAAGTGGGGGGGAAGTGGGGATGAGGGAAACATGTTTACTGGGGAAATTTCAAACCTTTAAAATGCAACCACCCAGTCAACAGCTGGAAATAACCTAAATGTCCACCCCTGGGGGAGGTCAGCAGCAATGGTGTGCGGAGCTTGGGGATCCAGAGGGTGAGAAGACCCGAGGCGGGGCCTTAGACCTGGAGGTACTGAGACTGCAGCAGGACGAGGGTGACAAGAAGCTGGGAGGGTTCCCAAAGGCTCCCCGGGAGGGCTAGACACCACTCTGCCTGGAAAACTGCAGGAGATGAGTTAGCGCCTCCGGTGGGGGGGAGGTGGGAGGCTGTGTGTACACCCACACCAGCACATTGGCAGTTTCTCTATTTTGATATTTTTCTTCCTGCTTGGTTTGAAATTTTGAATCATATGTGCATTTTTTAAAATTCAACAAGGGTCATCAGAGATCAGAGTTTTGGATCTTATTTGTCCCTTTCTTCTATGTCTAAAAGAATCTGACTTTTTTCATTAATACAACAACACCAAACTCCCACTGTTAAGGAGAAGCTGACAGGGCCTGGCTGGGAAGTGAAGGCAGAGATCCGTGACCATTCCTGTCTGTCCTGTCAAGACCTTTCCGGCCGCGTCTCCAAGAATCTCTGTGTTACATGAGGACACAGGCATCCAGGCGGAAAGCCCCCAGGAGCAGGGCGCTGGGGCGCAGTGACTCCACAGCTGCAGGCATGTCCGATTGTGGGGTGGGCGGGGGTGGTGGCGGTGGGCAGGCTTACCGCCCTGAGGAGCTGAACCGAGCAAAACACGTGGGAAAAGCCCACTTCAGAGTCAAAATCCAGAAGGCCTGTGGGTGATGAAGCACACCACTCATGCCTCAGAGGAAAGCGTGCTGAACTAAGGCCCACATTCCCCAAAGGCCACAGACTGGGGTTTTGTCAGGGACCCATGTCCCCGGGACCCAGAGCCCGGCTGAAAGAGGAGCATGGAGGTACGCGTCCACCCTGCTGACTACAGTAATTCTGCCAGGTACCAGGAAGGGGGTGCGGGAGGGCAGCCTCGGGCTCTGTGGCTCGATATTCAGTCTGGCTTTTGGGGTCCAGGCCAATTTCAGGAAGGCCTGGGTGGTTGAGTGCTCTGCAAAGTATCTGCCCCCTGCTGGTTATGGCGACACCTCCCGCCAGCTTTCGCCTCTTCATCTAAGTCTTTGGTCCTTGCTTACAAGTTAAATACTCAAGAAGGTGACTCTCCTCCAGGGGTCATTCATAACCAAGGCCTTTCAGGGGCTGCGGGATCGAAGAGCAGACTCTGAAAGAACAGCAGGAGGGATGAGGAGCACGGGGCGAGAAGGGAGGACGGAGACATTCGAGGGCCACGCAAGCCACGCATCTGAGTGAAGGAGAGTCACGGATGTCAACAGAACATCCCCCACCGCCTGAGAAAGACCTGGACACACGTGACACGTAGCTGCACCAGGTCAAAGAATCAAGGACGCCACTCACCGGTAAAAACAAAAACTATCAAGTGAAAACCAAACAGTCTGTACATACAGGCTGTACACGAACAGGGCCTGGAAGGACACAAAACTGAAAACAGCAGTTTCTTTGGAGGAAGACACTGAGGTTGGGCGCTTTCACTTTCTACCCGCGCTGCTTCTCTGTCATTCATTTGACTTACCCCGACAAAGTATTGCCTGTGTCAGCTCAACGTAAAGAATACCTTTAAACATGTACCTGCGGCCCCTGAACTGTATTCTTAACACTTTGTGGTCCGCTCACGTATTAGTGCGTGTTTTTGTCACCAGTATCAGGTGGCTGCTCACGTATTAATACGTGTTCATCTGGTCTCCGGTTTTTCACGCCACGGTGGATTATTTGGAACTATGAGGAGCTATTTCTTTGATCGTTGTCAGTCTAGAAGCTTTACACATTGTTTTGGTGAAAGTGTAAGGTGTTTTATGAGAGATATTACAGTTTTTTTAATATCCAGTAGTTCGGGAGCTGTGTGTGTTTTATCGAATGCTTATACCATTCATGTGGTGGCACAGAAAATGGCCGGCCCCAAGGGCTGGTGAATTTAAAGGGCACCGGCACACAAAGTGTTAAAAGTGGTTAATCCACCCCGTTGTGTGTATATATATATGTATGTGCTTCACCACAATGGAAATAAACCAAAACACAGCACCTTTAAAGAGGCCCCGCTAAGAGTCAGAAGGGCGATCAGCTGCAGGGAGAGGGGCGCTGGTCACGGACGAGAGAGGCGGCCTGAGCCTGGCCGGAGGCCGAGCTCACCCTCGTTGAGGTCAGGCTGTGCTGGTCACCACCTCCGCCTCTGGGACCTAGATCCCGCGTGCATCAAAATGGGTGCCAAAAATGTTTTCCGAAAAGTGACCTGAGTCACACACACAGCTGTCCTGCAGGACGCCTGAGATTGTTGTGCTTTCACGGACTCCTTAAAAAAACATTTATCTAGGGCCTCCCTGGTGGCGCAACGGGTTAAGCGCAGCGCTGTGGAGCCATCGGCGGCTGTGGCGCGAGTTCAATGCCAGGCCAGGGAGAATCCCACACGGTGCAGCAGACCTCTCCTGCCTCGCCTGCTGCTCCCCTCAGCAGTGTGCTTCTCTTGATCTGCCTGTTCTGCTCCCCGCTCTGTCTCTAGCGAACCCTCTCACCGCCCCATGCCTCTGGCCTGCAGCCCAGCTGGTATGCAAAAATAAATAAATCTTTAAAAAACAAAAAAAGTTTATCTAAAAGATGTTCAGTAATGTCTGATGGATTGTTGTAATGCCCTAAAGACAAGCCGGGAGCAAACTGGACAACGTGGGGAGTGGATTCCTGCCCTCTCCCTTCCCAACGCCCGGTCCAGCCAGGAGTGGGCAATACACACGCGCACTAGGATGAACCAGGGACACAGAAGCAGGAGTGGGAGGTGTGCAGGGGCTGGGGCGAGAGGGGGAGCTTGGGAGGGCTTCGTGGAGAAGGAAATGACTGAAGGGGGAGAGTCCTGAATGCTAGCTTGAGCTCATCAGAACACTCGGGAAGAGAGGAGAATGGTAGGAAGGCCAGCTCAGCGCCCTGGTCATTCACCCCGGATTTCTGGTAAGCCCAGGGTCATCTGGAGCTGCTGTGCCTGCTGAGTGGCGGCGCCTGGGACACAATGTGCTTGGCCAGCTCCCCAGGTGGCAGCAGGCACACAGGAAGTATGGGGGGTGGGGCGGGGCCCGCTGAGCAACCTCTCCAGCCAGCATGCTCGAAGGGTCTTACAAGCTCATGCCCCTGCCTGGTGCCGGGCAGACACAGCCTATGGGTGGGTTTCCTTCTGCCTACTCAGAGTCGCAGTGGGGAGGGGGATGGCAGTGGCCGTGTGGCCAGGAATGGGGACAAGGGAACACCGGGAAGGCCAGTCTGGGAATCTTGGCTGAGAAGGGAAGGAGCAAGAAAGAGACTGGTGGTTACAGAGGGCAGGTAAGGGAAAGGACAGGCGACCTGGACTCAGGATTCATCTGGCTCTGTGGGAGGAGCCTCAGAGATCAGGCTGAGAAATCACACCTTCTAGTGTCTCCCAGGCCTGACCGCTCACCTTTGGAAGCCTTTGGCTCAACAGGGGTTTGAGAACTAGGAGGGCTTTCTCCCAAAGCAGAAGCAGGCCACGCTGAGGAGAGAAAACGCCAGCACGCGCAGGCCTGAGCCAGCGGTTGTCGACTCGCTGCCAAGAGACCCTCGCCAACGGAGCCTCCGCTTCCCCATCTGCTAAACAGGGACCACGGAACCTCCATCCACACAAAGGAGACAGCGGACGGTGGAATGAGGCCCTGCATGCAAAAACACCTGGCGTGATGCCTGCCACAGAGGGGCACTCTAGAAGTAGTGCCCCTTCGATCTGGCAAATAGGTCACTGGCCCCCGGCCAGCCTTCCCAACCTCCAGCCGTGGGACTCACGGTGGGACGCTGAGTTGCCCAAGCCCTGGCTTAGGACCAGCTGCGCAGCTCACCACCCTCGCCCTGCGCATCCAGTGGGCCTCAGCTGGCACTTCCCTCCCAGGGTAACTGTGTGGCGTCAAGAGGTAGCAGCCTTCCTGGTCCTTCCCCAGGCAATAACCACCGCCAGAGACACGCGGCACACACGAGGCACATGGCCGTGCCTGCCCGCTCTGAGCACCACCTGCACACTCACTTTGCCCCCCAAATGACAGGTGGGGGAAGGCAGCGAGGGCGAGTGCTGGCCCGCCATCACTCGGCAGGGAGAGGCAAAGGGAGGACTTGAACCCAGCAAACCCAGCTCCAGGGACCCCAAGCTCAACCACCTGAGCCCTCCACTGCGGAGCCAACCAGGGCACGTGAATCCGAGAAGCAGGCAGCCCTGAGGACCCTTTACACATCGCTCATTCAGGGGTCCTCGAGCTGACTGACGACAATTATGGCTGCAGTGTGAGTCTCCCCTGTTTTGTTTTGTTTTTTAAAGATTTATTTATTTCTGCACACAAGCTGGGGCATAGGCCAGAAGCGTGGGGCTGTGAGAGGACTCACCAGAGACAGAGTGGGGAGCAGAACAGGCAGATCGACTGAAGTACATTGCTGAGGGGAGACACAAGCAGGCAAGGCAGGAGGGTCCGCTGCACCATGTGGGAAGCTCCCTGGCCAGGAATCAAACTTGTGCTGCAGTGGCTGTGGACAGCTTCACAGTGCTGCACTTAACCCATTGCGCCACTGGGGAGGCCCTCCCCTGTTTTTGTCTAATGTACTCAGGTTGAAATGTCACAGGTTGAAACTACCCATAAACAAGCACATGGCTTGGGGCTGCGTGACCAGCTGCGGGGCTGATGACTGCAGCAGAGCGAGCCTATTCCCATTCCAGAATGATCAGTGAGCAAACACAAGACTCGGTGATGTATGGGTGCGCGTGCGACATGCCAGGCCCCGAGTAATGAGGGGCTGCTGAACCGACGTTCAAACACGTAGCCCAAATGCACGATCCCAACCACATCAGGGAGGCAATCGGGGAGCGCTGCCAGATTTAATGGGGAAAATAAACCCAATCAAGGGGGACACACAGAGCTAACAGGCCCCTCCATGAACAGGAGGAGCGTGGCACTCTTCTCCACGGGGCCAATTAAGGGGAGCGCTGCCGCTTCAGGGACAGGAGCGAGAAACGTGCCCGGGCTCAGCTCTCCCACTGCGAGAAACAGGTGACATCGAGACAGTGCTGTGACCTCTGAGAA
Source organism: Scalopus aquaticus (assembly GCA_004024925.1). Taxonomy (NCBI): domain Eukaryota; kingdom Metazoa; phylum Chordata; class Mammalia; order Eulipotyphla; family Talpidae; genus Scalopus; species Scalopus aquaticus. Next base: position 142,201 of record PVIJ01002556.1, on the reverse strand, counting down.
AGCAGCCTCTGGGGGTCGCGAGGTTGTGGGAGGCCAGCCTCCTCTCCTGGCCTTCTCTCTCCAGGGAAGACAGTTGTCCCTGACAACGCCGATCTGTGCCCTCAGTGCCGTGTCTGGCATCCAATCAAGAGCCAATCAATGCTTATGGGATGAATTAACTGCAAGCTACTGAGGATCAAGGAGGCATGTTCAACACTTGTGCAAAATTAACCATCTTAGATGCTTTCACTAAGCACGACGTTCCATGTTTCCTGGTTACGTGAAACTTGGGTCTAGAACACGACACCCCCCTCCATCTCATGCTACAGTGGAAGGGACTGTCATTGCCGTGGTGACATAGGGCATGACAGAAAGAGCAAGGGGGTCTGGGGCTGGACACCTGCAAGCCCCCACAACTGTCTTGTCACCTCTGTAAGTACTGGCTCTTCAGGCAGAGCGTGACAAGCTCCACTTTGCTCTTTGGGTTTTAAGAGCCTAAACTGAGGTGCCAAAGGAGATGGACAGGCATATTCCCCACCACAAAATAAAAGGCCCCCCTCTCCCGGCCACCCACAAACTGGCCTCTCCAGATGCCAGCCAGGGGCCACTCCCACCTGGAGCTCTGATGCCACCGTTTCCAGGCCCTGGCCCCCCAACTCTTGGCAGGGTTAGCTCCTTATCCTTCAGTCCTTGTGGCCAACGCTAGCTCCTCGGGGGGACCTGCACTCCACCATCATCTCCTCATCTCCCAAAGTTGCTAGTTCTTCCCAGACCCGAATCTGGAAGCTGCCGGGATGTGCCGGTGCTCCGTGCGTCTCCCCTGCCAGAACGTCAGCCGGGGCCTTGTCTGCCTCGTTCATCCCGCACTCCCCACAGCCAACAGTGCCTGCCTGCCTGGGATGTGCGGGTGCCCCAGAAATACCTGGGGCGGAGGGGACGGTGAGTGGGCAGCCAAGTCTGCAGGAAGGAGGTACTCAGGACACGGGCCCTGCTCCCACGGGGAATGGGCCACCCACAGTTCCAGTGTCATGGGAACGTTATGATTTGAGGGAATAAAGCCCTTGAATGTTCTTGTCTTTCCTTCTCTTTGTTCATGAAGTTTTTGAGAATCTGTCCCTGTGCCTCACTGGAGGCTACCAGGAGGGTCTCCTGTGGGGGGTAGGGGAGAGGGTGTAATAAGCATCACAGGAAGCAGCCAGCAGGGCGTCAACCTCAGGCCAGTGAGACCTCAGCACTAGGGACACCTGCTAACCATCTCCTGGGGTGGGAGTTTCCCCCAGCGCCACATTCACGGTCCTCAGTCAGGTGATCAGTGACCACCTACTGCCACCCTGGCCACTGTCCTTAAATCACCGGAGTGCCCGAGAAGGAAGTGAACAGAAGGGCCCTTTTCTAGCCCGTGTGCAGCCCCCAGCCTCCCATGAGGAGCGTGCCTCCAGCCAAACGAAGCTTCCTGGCCGGAAGACCCTGGCACTGACCAAGGCCTTGCCTCATGACAGCCTTTCTCTCCCTGAGACTTGGTTCCCGACAGTGAGGCATGCTAAGCACGGGAACACGAGGCTAAGAAGTTTCCATTTCTCTCAATGGAAACTCCCGAGTCCACCAAAGGCCCAGAAGTCTCCACGAGCCTTGGGCCCTCATTCCCTCCCTGGCCTCATCTCCTATTACGCTTCTCCCGGCCAGGCTGCTCCCTGCTCTTCCTCATGTATACCAGGCACACTCCTGCCTCAGGGCCTTTGCACTGGCTGTTCTTTTGGCCAGAATGCTCTTCCTCCAGGTTGCTAGATGACACTTTTTTAAGTCACCTTCCCAAGGAAGCCTATTCTGGTCGCCCTACTGAGCACTGTACCCTGGGAGAATGGAACAGCCTCCTAGCACTGCCCCTCCTCGATGCCTGCAAATCACCTGTTGATCAGATGACCAAACAACATGGACCCAGCGTCAGGAACTCAGAGGCTGGTTAAAAGTCTCAAATGCCCAGGGCGGCCAGACTGATGACCAAAACTAACAAGGCCCAGGGAAGAGAAGGCGGGAGTGGTGTGCTCCACTCTTCTGTCCCCACCCTGGATTTTCCTGATTGCAGTGGAACCTGGAAGATGTCGTTGCCAATGGCTCTTGCAGACCAGGAAAGGTCCCCATTCAGAAGGAGGCGGATTACCACCTCACAGCACCCACCTCACAGCGCCCGCGCCTCTCCAGCCTTGTGGCGCCTCTCGAGCATCATGCCGCCGGGCCCACACGCCAGTGCCAGCAGGGAGCCGAGGCACGGAGCCTTCTGTCCGCCTGGCCCACTCCTCTTTCCCTGCTAGCCCCTCTGGGATGTGGCCCTTCTCTGGCTAACCTGGACCAGCCGCCCTGGTGCTGGGGTCCAGTCACCTGCAGCCCTGGCTTGTCACCTCCGTGACCCTCCACACTAGGCAGCTTCCATCAGGGGTCCAGCCTGCGGCTCCACGCAGGGCAAAGGGAGCTGCGGCTGTTTGGAAGAGGCCCCACTACAACTCAATACAGAGACCAGGTTGGATGGAGGAGCCTTTTCAAATCCACCGATGTTTCCTGTTCGTGAGCGAGCACTGCCACCCTCGGCTGTGATGGTACCTGGGAACTGTAATCCACTGAGGGATGACGGAAAAGTCCACAGGACACCCACAAAGGGAGAATGCCCAGTGGGTCCAACTCTTCCGTGGGAAGGTTTGCAACTGGGTCAGTGCCGGGCCTTGCTGTATAAAAGCCTGTTTTCCCCTCTCGCGGAAGCCTGCCACCGCTTCAGGGGGAGGAGCCTGCGTGCTTCGGAAGCAGCACACGCACAAGGAGGGGGACGACATGCGAGGGCGGGTCCCGAAAGACTCGGGGACACTAATCTTGGCGTCAAGGGAATCGCTGTGCCTGCCTCGTTAGCCTGAGGGAGCTGGGCTGCCCGACTCCGCCCAGCTGGAAAGAGCCCGCGGCAGTGAGCGGGGACCTGCACCCGTCAGGAAAGCTCCATCCTGCCAGCACGCAGCCGAGAGACGCCAGGCTGCTACTGCCTCAGCCGCGAGCCCACGTGCCATGTGCTGGCGGCATGCTCTGTGCGCCAAGGGTCCCGCTCTGCGAAAGATGGGGTCACGTGGAGAACGCCGAGCCCCTCGTGTTTTAGGTGTGCTCACTCTTCTGGACTCCCAGACCATTACCAAATATTGAGGCCTTGCTGTGTCACACTTTGGAAAAAGCACTTCACATTCTGTTTAATCTGCTCCACAAACCCACGTTTGCTATTCTTATTGGAGGGGGGATCCCGAGGCCCAGAGGGGTGGACTGCCTTCCCTTGGGGCGAGGAGCACAGGAGCCATTCAGCTGCCCCACTGGGCACCCACTCCACCAGGCCCCTGAGCACTGCCTGTGGCACAGCACCCAGTGCAGCCCGCTCAAACACCCCTTCCCCAAAGTATGCCACTGAGCAAAGAGAAGGTGGCGTGTGGGGGCAGGCACCGAAGCTGGTTCTGTTCCCTGAGCCCCCCGGCTCCCCACTGAGTCATCCAGTCCTGCAGGGAGTGCTCCCCAAGCAGGCCCCGCGAGGGCACAGGCCATGCAGGCATCTCCAGGACACAGCCCCCTGTCCTCGCAGGGGGCGGGAAGCCCAGCGAGGGCAGGGGAGGTGTCCTTGCTCTGCACTGCCACATCTCTGCTGCCAAGGTCGCTGAACAAATGCAAAACCAAGGAAACTATTCCACAGAAACCCAGGATGGAAAAAAGTTCCATAAGAAAAAAAAAGGAACCCACAGGTAGTGATGTCTACCACTGAGGCAGCGTTAGATTAATTAGAATCATCCATATGTTCATTCTGCAAAAGTAATGAGACGTCAGCACTTTCAGAATCAGTGTTCTCTTCCTCTGCTTCTCCCGACGAGAAACACAGCCTGCTCTGCATTAGAATTACAGCAAGAATCAACCCTTAGTAGAACCATATGATTTTAATGCACAGATGAATTTCAATTAGACATTTATCTAACCACGCTGGTGTGTTTTAAATTTAACCCTAAATTACAGTCCTTTCAAATAACTCTCCTCTCCCCTCTGCCTCTCTCTTCAATTTTGGTTTGGTTTTGTGAAAGGTCTGCTGGTAAAAATGAAGCAATACCAGTAACTTATCTACAAATTACGGGAAGGAGAAAGTAGGTTAAAAAAGACCAAGAAACTTAAAACAAGTATGATCAAACCACATCCGAGTTAGGCAGGAAATAATAGGAGCCTGTTCTCGCGCAGAGGGAAGGAAGGTAAGCCTTCCCAGGACTGCCAGCGGGCGGGGGGAGGCGCACCTCCGCGTTCCCAAGTTTCGACTGGTCCCCAGAATACGAGCTGGGAGTGGCGACGGCGGAAGGCAAGAACCGGAAGTAGAGAGGATACTTTCACAGGGCTGGTGTTGCCCTCCACATCAAGGGAGTCTGCTTCCAGCTCAGGCACCTGCCACTACCAGTCCCAAAGGTCGTCTGTGTCCAGCACAGGGAGGCAGGACGCCATCCAGGGGAGGCCACTGAGCCACAGAAGAGCTCTCCCAAAGGCTCCTCTGATGAAAGGCTCCGCCTAAGCAGAGAGGTGGCCAGTAACTGCTGTTTGCTTTTGCTCAAATTGCAGACTCGGCTGTCAGTTTCCTGCGTGTGATACTGTACTGTGTTCGCAGGATGTGACCGTGGGGCCACCCAGGGAAAGGGCACAGGAATCGCGATGATTTCTTACAACCACACATCAATCAGTTTCAATGAAAAACAGGCACACCCCAATGCCCTGAGGCTCCCGGGGGCATCTCCTGGCACCAAGCCGGATGTCAGTAGTGAATTTCTTACAGGAGGACATTCTGTGACGGCCTGGGGTCTGGAAACCACGTGGCAGAAGGATCATGTAAATGGCATCCAAGGCAGCAGAGGCTGGGTGGGGACAGGGTTATTTGCTGTGGGGGAGTGTCTGTGTGTGTGGGGAGGAACCTCTGAGAGGCTTCCTGTCTATGCACGACAGTGACCACATTGTCTGTTCAAGACAATTCCCAAACATGCATTTTTTAAAAGATTTATTTATGCATGCTGCTGGGGTGTAGGCCAGAGGTATGGGGGTGGTGGTGAGAGGATTCACCAGAGACAGAGCGGGGACCAGAACACACAGATGTACTGAAATACACTGCTGAGGGGAGCAGCAGGGAGACAGGAGAGGTCTGCCGCACCCTGTGGGAAGCTCTCTGGAGGGGGGATCGAACGTGTGTTGCAGTGGCTGGCCATAGCTTCATGGTGCTGAGACTTAACCCTTTGCACCACCAGGGAGGCCCCCCAAATGTGCATTTTTATGTGAAACTTGCTATATTCTAAAGTTGGTCATTCATAAAATTTTCTTGCAAACACTGAGAGGCCCCAGCCTTAACAGCTTGAGGACCAAGCTGCAGCATGCCAGGTGCTCCGTGGGCACCTTGGATGTATTTCCTTCCCACCCTCACCAGCAGCCTTTCGGAGTTGGGCCTGCCCGCTCTGCTTCTCTTTGGGATGGCACGATGCGCTCAAGGTGACCTGCGGGCTACGGGGGACTTACGTGCTCACTGGGCGGCAGTGCGGGCTCTCTGCCCTGGCGCTGCCTTAGCTGCTCCTTCAGCAAATGCTGGCTTAAGAAAGTCACAAAGAATCTACAGGTCTGTGGGAGCAAATCAGTGCCACGTCTGCTAGGCCGCTGCTGCCACGGGGTAACCCATGAGGGGGTCTTCCCTGCTCCACGCTTGTCACCCCCAGTCACCTCTAGGGTAAATCCCCTCACCAAACTACTCCTTCCCCCAGAGCACTTAGAGGACGTCTGTCCTTCTCACTGGACAAGCTCCAGTGTGACACAAACACTATTTAGGATTCTGTGCATCCTCAGAACTAGCATGACGCCTGACTTAAAGAAAGGGCTTAATAAACACTGAATGAATGAATCTAAAAAGGGCTGGGCCAGCAGGGACCATGAAAAGGCCCCATTCAATTCAGTTGAACTAATACCACCCCCAACAAGGACAGAGTTTCTGGGAACCTTCTCAGAAGCTCAAATACACCCCCTTAACTAGCGAAACAGGCTGGCCAGCCCGCTGGACACCAGACAACCAGAAGGGTGGGACTCTTGCCATTGTGCCCTGGGCAGTTCTGGCCTGTCCTGCCATAGGATGACATTCCGCCAAGAGAGCCACCGCCGAATGCCCAAGGGCGCGCCCAGCCCTTCACCTATGTAGCTACTGCCTGAGAACCTGGCTGCAAAGACAGAGCCTCGTGAGACACCCTGTTACAACCCTGTTCATCGCAGACACGCGTGTCCAGCCGGCTGCAGCAGGTACAGTGACAGGTAAGCCTCCTGCCACAGCTGCTCAGAGCAGGTAAGATCGCGAGCAAGGAGCAAGGGTTTCCAGACTGTGGAACGAAAGGGCGCAGGAGGGGAGGCAGAAATGCAGGGCATGCAGGGGGGGGGCAAGCAGGGTAAGACCGCGGGTGACATGAGCACAGTTCCTCTGAGCAGGCCAAGAGGAAGAAGACAGGCAAGATGCAGAGGCCAGACTGGCAAAGCCTCAGGACAGGTGTTTTCCTCAGCACAGTTCAAAACGAACAATTATGGACAAAACACAAACACTCTCCGTTGGGCCACGGATCAAGGAGAACTTAGGGGAGATTTTGCATCAGAATGCAGACTTCCAGCCTCTAGGGAAACCCGGCAATAGTATTTTCATAGTCGTGCAGAACAACTGCAAGCTGGGATGGAACAGCAGCTGCTCACAAAGGACCCTGCACTTTCCAGTTTGCCACAGTCGCCACTACTCCCTACTGTTCTCACATGGGACCTGTATCATTTATACACATGTTTTGCCTTCGTGGTATTTGTGCCTCAGGTAAGATATTATTTCATACCTTCCCAATAACAGTGCCTCACAGAAGCGAAATATAAGGCCCAGTTCCATACACTCCATGTTCAATAACAAACAATAGATCATTTAAATCCACTCTTAGCCCGAGCCCAGGTTTTCCTGGGAACCCATTTCAAGAATCTGAGGAGGTTCCTTGAGTCCCAGACCACCATATGTACCATCCCTGCTGCAGAAGCAGCATGTTGGCTTCTGGTTTTAGAGAAACAGACAAATAACAAAGTAAGCGATGGTTTCTGGTCAAGAGGAGAAGCAGGCCCAGTGCTGGCAACTTACACAACTTCTCTGAACATCCTGCTCAGTCTTTGCGTACATCTCGGACAGGTCTCCATTCAGAATGACTTCAGCTAGCGAGTTCACCAGGGGTGCATGATGTATGATTAGGAAGACCTGGTGAGAAAGACAAATGGGCTTTGCATGAGCGCGAGCAGTGTTGCACAGCCTCCCGCCTCCATCCGAAGCACCAGACTGGGCTGCCTACATTCTGTGCGCACCCGCGATCCCTATGATGCGAAATCCAAAGAACGGGTCACATTTAGAAGTCAGTTACTCTATCTCCTTCGAGTCTTGGCCCCTCTTTCATTCAGACCATTGCCCATTTGGCTGGCTGCTCGTCGGTGGAAGGAAGTGCATTAACGTGAGACTGTCCCTCACGGCTGGGTGAAGCCAAATCCGGCCGACGTGGAGCAACATGGGAAGGGAGCTGCCAAACCAGCACGCTCCTCCCCTCCACAGGCATTTTAGTGTCAAATTTGATTAAGATAAGACTAGAAGGCGCTCGCCCAAACTTCAGTTATGCGGGGAGAAGGGGCCGGGCGTCTTGTTCCAATCAAGGGCTTGGCAAAGGGGCAGCTACACAGAGATTCCATTACTGGCAGGAGCTCCGACCCCCGCGGTGGGTTTCGGGATTCCATGGCAGTGTGGGGAGGTGTGGAAACTGTGGAGAAGAAAAGCCACACGAGTCTGAGACAGACCTAGTCGTGCCAACATGCAAAACCAGAAGGCACTGGGCCGTGTAAGAGGGCCCTGCCACACCACCCTGTTGCCCAATTTTGGTGGACGGGCTTTAGGAAGCAGGCACTGAAGCGGCCTGTGACCCCGGCTCAGACACACCTGCTGTTGTGGTTTTAAAATGAAAAGGCAAGAAGGAGCAGCGGGTGGGGAGTGCCACGTGCCGGCGAGAGGGCACGCATGCACTGCTTAGCTATGCGAGGCACGGGGCTGTCCACCTCAGCGCGGTTGCGGGCGCACTGCAGGAATGTGACTATTTGCTGGAAGGGGCTGTTCTGTCTATTGTAGACTTTTAAAGCAGCGTCTCTGGTTTCTACCCATTAGTTGCTAACAGCACCCCTTCCTCAGTCATGGCTTCCAAAAATGTCTTGAGATGTGGCTGAGGGTCCCCTGGGGCCACGAGCCCCCACCCCGGTCCCGCAGCCGAGAACCCCCAGTAGAGAACATCTCCAGGAGGCAATATGAAAGCCCTGAAACCAAAGCTATGTCTGGGGAGAGAAATCAGGAGACTGAACAAGAGCAAAAAGGAATCTTGGTTTTTACTTTGAACTCTTTAAGAGGAAATGTTAAGGGAAAAAAAGGAAAGGCAGAAACGAGCAAGTACCAGCTGCCGTGGGGACTGGGCTGGGGGCCTGGGGCATGCATGGGGTGAGTTTCCCGACATGTCACTTTGTGCTGTCTGAAGAGTGTGAATACACCGTTTCGCCCAAATGACTACAATGCAGATGAAGGGTACAAATGTGTTATCTGCTTTTTAAAAAGCACATCTGTTTTTAAAACAAGGAGACAAGTGACTATTAAGGACACTAGATAGTTTGATCAAGAGAGTTAACTCCTGTCCTGGGCAATGGTAAGCAGCTAGATGCTATAGATGATGATGGTGACAATGATGGTGGCGGTGGTGGTGATGCTGCTGCTGCTGGTGGTGGTGGTGATGGTGGCGGTGGTGATGGTGGTGGTGATGGTGGCGGTGGTGATGGTGGTGGTGATGGTGGTGGTGGTGGTGGTGGTGGTGGTGGTGGTGGTGGTGGTGGTGGTGGTGGTGGTGGTGGTGGTGGTGGTGGTGGTGGTGGTGGTGGTGGTGGTGGTGGTGGTGGTGGTGGTGGTGGTGGTGGTGGTGGTGGTGGTGGTGGTGGTGGTGGTGGTGATGGTGGTGATGGTGATGGTGAGGATGATAGTGGTGAGGATGATAGTGGTGAGGATGATGGTGGTGATGATGAGGATGGTGGTGGTTTCTTACCTTCCTCATGGCTGAATTACTGCCTCACTTCATCCAATCATAAAACCAAACCGAACCACTGAGCCCATTCATTCCAAGTCTACTGTGCACCCTGTATGAGTGAGGCTTTAACTGATCATTTATTCGTCTTTCCTTCAGTCTACAAACAGTGAGCACCCATAAAGCCCACAGGACAAAGGTCAACCAAGGCCCGCCCATGCGAGCACATGGTGCCCAGGGTGCGCTGGGGGAGTCGGTCACTCTGTGATGCCCAGCAGCGTGTGCAGACTAGCCCCCAAAAGCTGGGTCAGTGTGTCCACACGTGTTCGTTTCTGCAGGACAGCACCCCCGGCATGTAAATGAACACTGGGAATGGGGATGTTCTTGCTTTTGTAGCTGTGCTTGTAAAATAATTTGGAAGGATACTTTGATGTAGGTCTTTAAGGATGTAGATGAAGGAGTCACACCTGACTGGAGGTTTCCACACATTCTGGCAACATTATGATTAAAGTGAATGAGGGGAAGGGCTCTATTACTCAAGCTGAGGAACATCAGATGAAGAGCTGGGCTTTTTGTGAGAAGCTGAGACAAGTGGTTAGGTCCTTTACTGAGAAAACAGGACTGGGCTTCCCTGGTGGCGCAGTGGTTAAGCCCTGTGCTGTGGAGCTGTCAGCAGCGGCGATGTGAGTTCAATGCCCGGCTGGGGAGATTCCCACATGGCGCAGCAGACCTCTCCTGCCTCGCCCACTGCTCCCCTCAGCAGTGTATTTCCCTCGATCTGCCTGTTCTGCTCCCCACTCTGTCTCTGGTGAACCCTCTTGCCGCCCGTACCCAAGCTTGTACGCATAAATAAATAAATCTTTGAAAAAAAAACAAAACAGGACCACGGGGTTCTCAGACAAAAGGGGCGCCTGACCCCTGGCTCCTGGAGGAGACCCTGCCCATGGCTTCGACAGCTGAGAGCTCCTGAGGCGCTTTCCATGGGATTCCTGTGGCTGAGCATCTGGCCTGCTTGGGTCCTGCCAGACTCCCAGCATCCTAAGCAGGAGACACTGGCAGATTTATAATGAGGTGGCAGAGAAAGCTGCCAGGAGAGGTGGGGGCTTCCCCTGGGCTCTGGTGTACAGAGGGGCATTCAGAAGCTCCAACACCAGTGCAGAGTGTTGGGGTGACAAGAGACCCCAGGACAAGACTCCAGGAGTGGACAGTGTGCAGGCCCGGGCTGACCCCCATCGGGTCTACATCTCTCTTCTCAGGTCAAGGGCAGACGGCCACCTCAAACTCCAGAAGGGCCAGGGACCAAGTGAGAAGGACATTCTCTCAGCACAGTAAATAAACAACCTGTGCCCTGCAGAAGTGGGAACAGGGCTCTGGTCAAACGTTTGACTACTTGACAGACTAATGAGATGGCCTGAGAGTCTGGATTGCTTGTAATAAAAATAGTTTTCAAGTTATGTAACTGGGTCGCCATGGAGTTTTTCCCTTCTTGTAAATATTACATAATTATGAGAAGGAAACGCACTCGTTGAAGAGGGCAGGCGGACAAATTAGCTCAAGACACAAATCTGGGAACTGAGGCTGCTACGAGATACCTTCCAGAAGGTAATCTGAAACTAGAATCAGGACCGAAGCCTTTCCAAACAGCCTCGCAAGTGGAAATTTGTTAGGCCAAGGTTGTTGCGTGCCTGCACACAGTGGGTCCTCAGTTTGGGGGCTTCTTGGACAATGCCGTGAACGAGACCCACGCAGACCACAGTTCCAGGGTATTTAGAACATTCTTGGCTGTTTTGGAAACCTCAGTCCCCATGGTAAAAAAGCAACTCTATTTGCTCTTTAACGTGCCAGGTTTGATTTATTTTCCGTTTGTCTTTAAATTTCCATTCACTACCATGAAGAGGATGCCCAGCATCTTGACTCAGCAACTGGAAAATAGAACCCCCACTTCCTCTTATTTATTTAAAGTTGGGGGACAGTGAAACAGAGGATGAAGCGATGAGGTCTGGGAAATTCCTGGAAGGCAGCTGCACTCCCAGAACCCCCTAAATGAGGTGGGGACACAGACAAACAGTCAAACATACCTGCGACAAAAGATAGAGAGAAACGGGCAGGCTGATTTTCGGCCGGTCTCCTCCCTGGTGAAGGGGGTGGGGGAGAAAGAGGTCGAGGTCACACAATTGGTGGGTACAAAAGTCACGAAGCCAAAGCCACCTGGGTTCGGGAGGGGCCCTGTCCCCATCTCCTTCCGGCCCCAGACTGCTCTTGCCTGGTGCTCCCAGCCTGGTGCTCCCAGAGCAGTTTGGGGTGCTCTGGCCTTGGGCAGGTCCCCATTCATACAGCATGTCAATGGGCTTCTGCCCACACCAGCCCTGAGGGTTCTGCAGGATCCTCCTTTTGCTCAGGGAGTGGAACTGCCTTGCCTGTCCAAGGTCAAGAGTGAGGTACAGGAAGGGGCAGCATTTGAACCCAGGTCTGAAGCCTCTAACTCCCGTGCTTTCTCTCTGCCTCCCAGGGCTACCTCTGGTAGATCTGGTTGTCCACTTTATTTATTTTGTGAAAGAATCTTCACATTTTATCCCAAAAGAAAGTTGCATCCCATTGGGACCTAGCCACAGAGGCTGGAACCCCTGACGAGGAACCATGTGGCTGGTCCACCGTCCACGGCGTCTGCCCCTGAACTCCAGGAGGCCCTGGGCAAAGGCCTCCCCTCCCTGAAGCAGCAGCTCTCACAGGGGGACCTGAGAACCAGCAGCTCAGAATCACTGAACCCAAGGGACCCACTGAACCAGAAGCCCTGCGCATTCTAACGGCCACCCATGGGGGCCCCTGAGCCTGCTGGCTGTGCCTGTCTCTGCCCGTCCATTCTGTGCAGCTTGTGCTGTTGCCCAGACGGCCTCCAAGCCAGTCAGCTCTGGCACAAGCAGAAAGCCGGTGGGGATGAGAACATTAAAGGGAAGGCTGCAAAGAGACAAAAAGCTCAATTTGCGGAGGTTTCCTGTTTCTTTCTGATGTCAGTATTCTTTTCTCCTTCACTGTTACAGCTTCTCCCTCCCTCGGGAACTAAGGGCAAGGGAAGGAAAACCCGGGTGTGTTGGAGGGGTGGCTCTCAGGCTCCCAGCCCCTCAGCTCTGGTGGAGGGGGAGGGAAGGATTTGCACATGTTGAGGGGGTGGAGCTGTGCGCCCCACATTGCTATGTATTTATGGAAATGGTGAACCAATGGGATTTGAACAAAAACAAAAACAAGTCAACCAAAAGCCTCGACCCCTTGCCCAGCTTGCCCAGTCAAGGCGACTGTCCCTCCCCTTGCAAGGAGGCCGGCCACCGCGGCCCAGCGCACCTTGTCCTGATTCTCCAGCGAGTACACGTAGAGCGGCAGGAAGAGCCTGTTGAGCAGGTGGTCGGTGAGCACGTCGTTGAGGAACTCGCAGTTTATGATGAGGATGTCGTTGAGATAGTGCAGGTGGTCCAGGTGCTCGGCCACCAGGTCGCTCAGCTTGCCCCGATTTCGGTGCCTGCCGAGAGGAACGCCCCCCTCAGCCTGGAAGCCCACGCGCAGCTGGGCCTCGACCCGACGGCCTGAGACCTGGCCGCTGGCCTGTGGTCACTCACACAGCAGATACCAACGTGGTCTCGAGGGGACGGATCCTGACCCCACCAGTGGGATCTGGTCCACTGCAATTGATTTTGGGGGTTTCTGGAAGCCCCTCCCACCCTCTGGGGGACTAAGCCCAGCTCAAAGTCCCCCACCAAATGGGGGTAAACAGAGTCAAACCTAGCTAAGCTCACAGCAGGCCCTTACATGAGAATGGCCACTAGCCAGTGAGGCGGGATCTGCTGGCTCCAGAGATCAGCGCTATTAATGGAGCAATAAATCCCGGCTAATTAAAATGCTCCAGAGGAGCGCTGAGAAAAAAGCAGGCCTCAGCAGCCACGCCCGCCCCACAGGCCTGGGCCATGAGAGGGGCAGAGCACAAGGACGTATCCCCTCTGGCCCCAGAGGTCTGTCTCCTCTCGGTACGGAAGGGGGTGTCAGTCTCACACTCCCAAGGATGGAACCCCTAAACCAGCCAGTGGGCACCTATCCCCATTCCCAATGTGGCAAGGGCGAATGAAAAGCCATCTAGCTTGGTGAAACATTTGTTTTGTTAGGGTTATTACCCAAGTGATAGATGGTCATTTTAGAAGACAAAAAAGAACAAAATGAAAGCAAAAGAAAGAAAAATCTCTGAAAGCCCCTCTGTGACCTAACATTTTGGGCCTTGGGAGCCTGCAGCCTGTGTCGATGTACTTCTGGGTCTCCCTGCACTACGTCAGAGCACAGGCCTTATCTCCCTATGCCTCTACCTGTCATGCTTTTGAAAAATAAAAACAGGCTCAATTTTGCTCCTCTTACATGATTCTGGATAATTATTCCTTATTGCACTTGCAGGTGCTGTTCAGCAGATGTTTCTAGCAAAGACATGCTGTGACGCCTGAGGTGACAATACCTACGGACCCACCAACTCCCTCCCAAGGCCTGGGACATTTTACACACGTCTTGCAAACTTTCCTCCCATTTAATAAAATAACTATGGAAATTTTTCTTTAGTAGAATATTTAATACACTTTACCTTTTAAGCCTTCAGTTAAAAGACATCTTATCCAAGTAACATACGCAGATGGTTTAAAAATCAAGCTGGTCACAAAAACCAGCAGCTCCTGGCCCAGCCCCCTAGCCTGCCTGTTCTCCAGGGGAGGCAGGTTTTAGCTCTTTAGTTGTTCCTGTGGGGAGCCACTCCCCCTCCGCCGTCAGCTATAAATCTGCAGGACTCCTACACGGCGCTGAGTTGTCTCTGCCAGTAGCTGCTGACAGAGCTCTCCATGCCCCCCCCAACCCCCGCTCAGTGGCCACCAGCAACCAGTGTCCACTGATGGAAACCGCTCACCACACCGAGGACGGGACATCACTTCCCTCCTGTGTGACAGTGTACTTTCCTCACAGGTGTCCCCGTGACCCGGCCTACCCGCACCAACTGCAGCCACCTCGCCTCACTTCCTTCCCGAAGTGGGAGCAAATAAATGTTCTCCCTCGCCAGGCTCCTCCCCCAGAGCCCTCCTTCCTATGTCCCTTGGGTGCCCTGATCTCGTCCACGGTGCCTCCCCCAGGTCTCTGGAGAGCTGCCGCTCTGGGGCCGTGATTCTCAACTGGTGGTGACGGGGCCTTAAGGGAGACATCTGGCCAAGTCTGGACACATGTCCGGTTGTCACAGCCTGGGGCGGTGCCACTGGCTTCGAGTGGACGGAGGCCAGGGACGCTGCTCCCCACCCTACAGGCGTATCATCGCCCACAACCCAGGCCAATGTTAAGAAACCCCACTCTGGAACTTGCACTCACCACCCCGAAATCATCATCCTAATCACTAAAAAAAAAAAAAAAGACTGAGCCAGAGTTCACATGCCATAAAGTTCACCCATTTAACGGTGACTTGAATGGCTTTTGGTACAGTCCCAGGCACCCAGCCATCAGCACAACCAGCAACACTTTCAGCCCCCAGCCAAGCCCCCACTCACAGCTAGCAGCGCCCATTTCCCCCCGTGACAGCCCCGCCCCAGAACCAGGAAAGCCTCCTCCTCTCTGTCTCGAGGGGCCTATTCTGGACATTTCTTAGATCAGAACCACATGCTCCTTGGGGGCCTTGGCATCTGGCTTCTCCCACTGAGCAGAGTGCGCCCAGGGCCCTGTGCTGGCAGCGGGTGCCTCACTCCTCTGCCCGCGGGAAGCAGTTCCACGGTGTGGTCTCCCGCGCCAAGACTGTCTGTGCATCAGTTGCTGGGTGATGTTCATCTTTTTCATTGAGCACCTACTATGTGCCAGCTGCCTGGCAGCCCATCTAAGGGTGAGCTGCATTCACTGGCCCCATTCCCCTCCGGGGAGTGCCTGGGTTGTTTCCAGCTCCCCACTGTTCCAAACAGGCGGCAGAACCTTTTAGAGCACAGAAATCCATACGCAGGCGAGGAAGCTTTATCCTGGTGTTTCTCGTTCCCCAGTGAGGACGCCCCCCCTCCAGTCACCCTGTCTACCTACTAAGCACGTGGCGGTCACTTACTCCTCGTCAGTCTGCACACAGTTATCAAGTTCGATCACGTGGCTCCCGATGAACCAGACCAAGTTGGAGAAGTAAGGGACAGCTGTTTTGTCCCTGATATAGTGCAGCATGGGCTGGCTATCCACTGAGAAAATCCACAAAAGAAGAGAAAATAAGTCACGCTACCAAAAATAACTTGGGACAGTCAACAATAACAGCACCACCACCACAAGGAAAAAGCCTCCTATCACCTCAGCCTTCTCTGTCTTTCCTGGGAACACCTGACTATGGCTCTCTGATGCATAAAACTGATCTCATCCAGGCAGTTCTTAGGCTATTTTTCCCATTAGTAAAATCAGTTAATTGGGCGGTTTAGCCCTCGGAGCACGCTGGAGGCACCTGCACCAGCTGCGTGGCCAGCTAGGCTGGCAGGAAGGCCACCCCACGCTCAAGCAAGCGCCCTGCATTTACAGGTGAGTATAAGTTAAGAAGGCGGAAAACCAGAGGTTAATAACTTACATGACACTGGAATAAGGAACACAGGAATCGTCATGGAAGGAAAGGCAAAAACAGACAACAGTTAGCAGGGTGAGGAGCTGGTGTGAGACAGCTGCTGAGGGGGAGAGAGCAGAGCTGCATCTAAACTGAAAGGCACAGGTTAGAAGAGAACAGGAGAGAACAGAGCAGGGCAGGAGCAGAACGGCTTGGGCTTGGCCGTGGCCGGGGCCTCAGCGGGGGCACAAACTTGGAAGCCCGAGTGTGGCTAGCGACTCAGGGAGTGAGCCAACAGGCCCAGAGCGTGAACTGAGGAGCACGGATGGACTTGAGCCCAAAGGGGGCAGCTGCTTCTCAGCACCAGCTCACTGCTGCCCTGCAGGGCTGCGGGCCCAGAGTAGCTAAATCTGCACTTTAAGGTCAGATCATACGTACACACAGATTCAAGAAGACTCTTACCCCAAATCAGCCAGTGTGTGTGTGTGTGTGTGTGTGTGTGTGTGTGTGTGTGTGTGTATTTTTTTTTCTAAACAACACCGAAGCCAATTAAAACACATCTGAGGGCTGGATTCGACTCTCAGGACTTCAGTTTGTGACCTCTGGATGGGCCTCTTTGGCCTCTGAGAAAGCTCTTCGGTTTAACGCAACCCCAGAACTAGATGGCGTGAGTTCCCGGGCAACTCCCACCCCTCCCGATTGGGATCATCTCCAGCAATAACATCGCAACTCAGCAAAGGTCAAAGTCTTTTGATCCCTGAGAAAATGGAGTCCCAGCTCCAGTGTGGTGACTGCAGGAGGAATAACTACCAGGCACAGAACTTCCAAGGGGTTGCCTTTGAGGGCAATTTCAGTTCAGGAAATGTGTGAGCCAGACTCTGTGCTAGTGTGGGCAAGGAAGGTGGCAGGGCTTCTCCAGGAGGCAATGTTATGGGCATTAAGCACATCTTGAAAGGAGGGATTTGTTGTTGGGTTTGGAGGCACTAGGAATACAATACTGCCCCCTGCTGTTTGTGATGTGAAATGCTTTTATCCAATTTTTAAAAGATGGACCTTCTGGTTGTGCTGAAGTATACCTGACAGGCCAAGACATAAAAATTTAAAAGTAACACTCAAAAGACAACTTTGCTTTATCTGATTCTGACACGGCTGCCACAAGCTCCAATGTGCCTCTCGTGGGGTGTTACTACCTCTGCGTGTTGGCCTAAGACCTGAACACGCAGAACGGAGCGTGCATGAAGGCCGTGGTACGAAAAGTAACGTAAAGGGCTCAGTGTTCAGTGACCACAAGCCTGTGGTGAGACAAGCAACCAAGCAACAGTAAATACGCCCTTCTCACCCTGGAGAACCATAGGGACACTCTCACGCAGAGCGTTAGTTGCCGAGTTAGAAATCCAACGAGGCAGGCGCTGCCAGGAAACCTACCTTTGTAGACGTTCAAGGTTATGGTTCTTACAGCAATTCTAACCATGCTTTCAGGGTGGTTGAAAAATTTGATAGCTTCTGTGTACAGGGCGAAGTCGTTGGTGTGCTAAAAGCGAAGAACCGAGAATGAGTTGCAAACCCCTTAGACAGGCCTGTCCCCTGCCCTCACTTTTTGAATCCTGGCGGAGATGCCAATAAAAGACACAAAAAGTCACCAAAGTGACCCTGAGGTCAGTGGTTCCTTCCCACTGGGGAACACGGGAAGGGAGGGGGTGGCAAGACATAGAAGAAACAGAAAAGGTTCGGCCTGTGCCGTGCCTGACACCACTTCTCTGTGGCGTGATGGAATATTCCAGCTGTCTGTCCAAGTGTCTGCCTGTCTATAGAATGGGGATAAACACCTTTGTATTACATGGTCACGGGTATTAAAGGAGATCATTTCTGGTGCAGTGCTTAGCCCAGGCCTAACGAGTTCTGGGGAGCAAGGCTGCTGTTTCCATGGGAGGCCGCGTCGGCTGACAAGGCGAGCGTGGAGTGTGACGACTGGAGTCTCTGGCTATTACAAATATCTGTATTTGGAAATATGAGACTGTAAACATTATCATGGAGGAAGAGCGACTCAGAAATCTTCTGAGATTAAAAAGGGATAATTAGAATGGACCGAAATGGTTGAGAACCACAGAAGTCCACTGCGGGAGCCTTAGAAGCGCCTCAGGAGCTGGACCTAGAGCCACACGGTGCTGCTCTGCTGCCCTCTGCTGGCCGGTTTTCACACGCCTCTGGATCCCCGGCAGGGCACCACAGACTGAGTGGGGAAGAGGGCACAGTCAAGCTCCAGCAAGGCGACACTGTCTACTGAGGACAGGACCACTCGGAGCACGAGAAGGCGAGTGGACCCTTAACGCGGGCGAGCTGCTGCAGTGGCCGTGGGAGAGGAATCCACGCCCGTCTGGAAGGGAGGCCCCACCGCTGCTCTAAAGACCGCAGGGGGTTCTTCCAGAAGCATCTCTCTGGCTTCAGAACCCCAGTGTTCTGCCCTCCCAGCCGGGTGCACAGGATCACAGCTCACCTGGCCCCTCTCTAGCCGAGCTCGGCAGGTGGGAGTCTTCCGCCTGGGAGGTCCCTGGGGAGGGCTGTCAGCCATCTGTCCTGGGACATGCCCCTGAGTACCCACCATGCGTGGCCAGGGCACCACACAGTTACTTTTTCCAGCTGCCACATATGTGAGGGTTGGCAGTTAGCATTTCTTCCATCTGAAGCCAGCTCTCCTCACACTCACACTAGTATCTGGACAAAGAAAATCAAGGCGCAGGGGACTTCTGCCACATCATCTGGGGACAGCTGGATGGACTCTGCCCGAGCTCAGGTCGATGTGGGACTCAGGGCTGGCTTGCAGGACAGGCCCGTCCAGCGCCGCAGTCACCGCCAGAGGACATTCTCCACACAAATGCCAGGGGGCAGGTGGAGTCTGGCTTCCAGGTTGGCCCAGCGAGCCTCCCCACCTGTGTTCACACACCGTGTCTCCTCTTCCACACTGACCAGGGCTGGCCCGTGCAGCCTGAAGAATATGGCAGAAGGGATGTGTCCTCTGAGGCTGGGTCATAAAGTCATCACAACTTGCCTCGGTCTCCTGGGTCATGTGTTCTGGGGAAAACCAGCCACTATACCACGAGGATGCCAGGTAGCCCCGGGAGAAGGCTGTGTCGCCAAAGCCTCTGGCCAACAGCCAGCAGCAACTAGCTAGTCAAACACGTGAGCCGTCTGAGAGGCGGATCCTCAACCCCATTGCAGCCTCCCAGATAATACAGCCTCATGACTGCGCCAGAACTGTCCTCCCAGGCTGCTCCCAAATTCCTAACACTCTGGGAGAGAAATGTGAGCCAGTTCGGATCAATGTGACGTAAGAGGAAGTCCACTGGGAGATTTCTGGGAAGAAGTTCTTTTGGAAGTTAAAAAGGGACACAGGAAGGGAAGTGATCTCCTCAGGCTTGTTGGCAGGGGCGTGTGAGTGTGTGACGTTGGGCACTGCTGCAGCCATCCTGAGACCATGAGGCACCGAGCCTGAGGACAGATGCCAGCTGTAGGGTCAGCACAGCAGGACGTCGGAAACGCCTGGACCCTAGATGAAGTAGTTGAGCCAAGAATGAGCCAGCCCCAAAGAGCAGCGCCCATACCTTTGGGGGCCCTATGGTTCAAAGTCCTTTTAATGGTGAGAACAGCAGCAATTCATGTATTTCAGTTGCTCATAATTCTCCCAAGGAATGCCAGGGACGTTGGCTTGTAAAGGGCAGCAGTGGCTATGATTTTAGGGAGCCAGGTTCAAACTAGGAGGTTGGAAGACTTCCTTTCATTTAATTCGATTCTCAGAAAACCTTACAAGGGCATGCTCTCATGTCTGGTTCTCAGATAAAGAAACTGAGGCTCAGAGGACGGGGACTTGTCTAAGGACACAGGGCAGGGAAGTGGCCAGTCAGTTTGGACCGGACTTCCTGTTTCTCCTGAGGGCGACACAACCCCAAATCAACTTCCAGGAACTTCTCCAGGTAACACAAATGGAACGGTGTGTTTAAAATAGCGGGGTAACTGGTTAAATTTAAAAATGAAACCTTTGACGCATGCCCAGGCCAAACACAACTGCTCCGAGGCTCAGGGAAGAGCGCGCGCGTGCGGGCTGCGGAAACACCCACGGCCGCCCCGGGGAAGGCTCTGGCCGGCCAGGGGCCCTGCAGCCACACGCGCCCCTCTCGCAGTTACTCACCTCGTTGTAAAAGAAGTGGACGGTGTGGTTGTTGAGTTTTAACGAGAGGGTTTTCAGGAATGATATGTAATATGCCATAATCTCCTCGTCGGAAAAGTCAAACTTATGGACAATGATAGAATTGACATAATTATTAGAAAGCAAATAATCTAGAGGGAGAAAAACAAACAAACGGGACGCAGGTCAGTGGTGCTGAAGGAAGCGAGAGCCAGTAGGGGCGACCCCAGGGCCCCGGAGCCTGCTGGCGCCAGCCCAGCTTCCTTCTGGGTGGCGGGGGTTCCACAGGGGAAAGGGAGCAGATTAAGCTTTAACCAGCCAAGCAAGCCGCCCCTGTGCACGGCCCCTCGAGAGTTCAAGAGCGATGCCGGCCACCCCGCCCTCCCACACCAAATAGAAGAAAACACTCCAGCATTTTCTTTCTTTGCTGGCAAAGTTCAACCTGAGAGCTGGGGGTGGGGAAGATGAGCGGGTGCGTGGGTGTTTTCACAAACCACCCACACAGGAGGGTAAAGAGCACTGTGGGTTATAAAAAGCTGCCCCACTTTGCCATCAAAAGCCACACCGTCATCCCTGAAGGCCACAGAGGGCTGCGTGTGGCTTCCTTCTCCCTGAGGAGCCACGTGCTTTCCAAAATGGTCCTTTATCTGCTGAACTGCTAGGACAGGCCCAGCCCCAGGCCGAGGGCTTCCCATGAACTGACAGGACCCAACTGCAGACACAGTCTCGGGCTTCCCAGTAGGTGGAGAGTAAGAAGGCGCTCAGAGAGGCTGATTAACTCGTGCGAGGATACAGCGATGATCAGTCACCAAGATGGGATTCGAGCTGAGGTCTGATGTCAGAGGCTGAGGTGATAGGCACTAATGAGGACCAACAAGGAAAACTGGGTGGCAAGGGTTGTGGGCCCTGGGGGCCACTAGAGAATGGTCGCCCCCTCCCAGCTCCAAGCCCTTGGGCCCACAGAAACACGGGCCTGAATGGGGAGAGGGTCCGACTGCGTGAGGGAGGCTGGAAAGCCGCATACTCTGCGGAGGAGGGGTTGTTTTGTGTGTCCTGCCACAGATGTGCTGGCTGTGACAGCTGCGCTGGCCCGCCGAGGCGAGGCCTGTCCCGCACTGCCTCTGAGGACTCTGCGTCCATCCAGCAGCCTCCCCACACAGAGGAAAAAGCTGAAGGGCCACACCTGCACTTGGTGGGCAGCTACAACACCCCCACTTGGTGGGGGGTGGGGACTCTCAGCGCCCCCTCACTCTGGCCTGGCAGCCCTAAGGCCTGGCGCTCGTCACCACGTACGCTCCTGGCCTGTGGGCTCTTTGTGAGCAGGCCTGTTAAGAGCAGGCCCGTTGTGCTCGTGTTTGAGAGGCACCGGACTGGGCCCCCAGCTGAGAGACCTGGGCAAGTGACCTGGGCAAGCCAGTTTCCTGGTCCGAGAGCGGCACTGCCCGTACCTTCCTCCCCGGACTCCATACAGAGGAAGGCAGAGAGCCAGCGAGGGGCGCAGAGCAAGCGCCCCCAAGGGTGACAGAGTTACTGTCGCCCAGAGAGTCCTGATCCCGCCACTGAATTGCAAGGCCAAACACCGTGCTCCTGGGTGAGTCAGAAACAACCCATGAAGGTGAGTCCCTAACCTAGGCCAGTCGAAGTCCAACTGGAAGGCTGTCTGGAATCACCAAAATCGACAAGAAGAGCCTTCCAGGAGCAGGGGCACGAGTGGGGCCGTGGGAAGCCCCCGGCCCAGGGCAGCACCCGGGCGGGCTCACAGGAGGCGTGCCAACGGCCTGGGCGCCTGCAGGGTGACCGGCCCCGACTCCAGCACTCCCTGAGATCTCAGGCCCCTGCACAGAGGCCGTGGGTGTGGGGTGAGGGTGCGCAGAGCTCACTGTGTTTAAGTATGAGGTCACGCATGCCACAGATCCTCGGCCTGATCTCCGTGGACTTGTACATAGACCTCGATCCTAAGTCTTCGTGACTACGTACTTTACACACACACTCCCCCAAATCTTAGGGGCCCAGCTGGATGAACTTCTGCAGCATATGCCCCTCCAAGCACCACCCACTGGGCTCCTTCCCAGGAGCTCCCTCTCCAAAGACAACCCCTGGCCTGACTTGTCTCCGCGCACTCCCGCCTTCCCGCACGGACCGCACAGCACGCACGCTTCCGCGAGCCTGGCTCCGTCCGCTGCACGCGCGGGCGAGGCTGCTCGTGGGAAAGGCCTCCTTTTTGCTCTGTGCATCTGGCACTCACTCTGGGGAAGCCACAACCTTCCCGCCTAGAACTGTGCCCTGGGACAGCAGCCCAGGGGCTCTGTGCTATTTGGGGGTGGTGGGACACCACTGCGAGCCCCCTGGTGACCGGTAGCCACTCCCTGCCCCCTGAGGCACAGGCGCCTGCGCTGGCAGCCCAGATGTGCAGCCAGGAGCCTCTCGGCTGCAGTGAGCTGTAACAGCCACATGCTCCGAGCCTCCCCCAGTGGGGACTTTTCTAGGGCCTTCACAAGATGACAGTGTGGGTGATGGGGCCACCCAAGGGGCAGCGGAGATGCCTCTATTATTCGGCAGGGACTTTTCTACTCCCCCTCACCATGTGGTCAGCCCCTGCGGCAGTCTTTTATAATAAACCCAGGAATGTGACGATGACCTCAGTCCCTCGGGCCCAGACTCGGGTCACACACCCAACGGGCAACAGGTGCTCTATAAAGTGGCAGTTTGTAATAGTGGAAATCTGGAAACCACCTAAATGCCCATGGTCAGGTTAAATAAGTGTGGCCCAGCAAGATGCAGCTCTTAAGCCAAATGAGGCAGGGTAGGTGGGGGCTGAACAGCCAGTGGTTCCACAGAAACCGTGCTTCCTACATTTTCGTAATGCTTGATTTTGTTGTTGTTTTATAATGAAGACATTTTCTTTCTATAATTAGAAAACAGAAATAAAAGCAAAAAAGGGCAATCCTTCTCACACCCCCCCACAAATCCACCTTGGGTTGAACAGGCAGCATTTTTTGCCAATTTTGCACCTTTTACACGGTGAATTCCCCATAGTGTTAAAGGCGCCTCCCCGAGTTTCTTCTAGCAGGGCCCCCCTTGAGTGCTAGCACATTAAATCCTACTCAGCGCTGGCAGCTGGAAGCTCACTTTAAGCAAAACATGTGACAAAAGCAGAGTCCTGAGTAACATCACTTCATTCAGCATCAGCTGGGAATGCGTTGTTCTTAGAGACATTATCACAAGAGAGTCACCACCTGAGGCCTGCTGTACAAGGAAGGCCGCATGATCCAGAACTCTCAGGAGCCCTTGGGGCCCCAAACCCCGCTTCCGTGGAGCAGCCCTGTGGCCAGCAGGGCTTAGAAAGGTTACCAGAGAGCAGACAGGGGAACGCCGATTCAGCGGTAAAACCAACCCTCGCGGGTACTGGCGCCCACCAGCCTCTGTGCTGCCCTCTGCACACGTGGCCACTCAGCCCTGCTCACTCCAGGGACTGTCCTTATCTCCATTCCGGAGGCAAAAACTGCAGCTTGGAGAGTTCACTCCCCATGGCACTTGGGGAGAAAGTGGCAGAACTGGGTCGGGACCCAGCTGAGTCTGAGGCTGGGGCATGTCCCCAAGGTGGGTCTTCCCCTCTTGGAGTTTTCAGAGACCGCACGCGGTTCACATCCAGTGCAACAACAACTGATTAATAAGGAAAACCACGCAGGTAGAGAGTGAGTCAACTCACATTTTTCAACCTGCCATTCACTGGGAAGGAGAGAAGCCTCTCCTGGCACAGCAGTGCCATCTAGTGGCCGCCCCCCAAGAGCCACCACTCTGGCTCCTTCAAACTCTGGGTCCTTCCTCCCCAGGACCACTCCAGGTCCTGAGGGGGACACCCACCATCTCCCCAGGAACTGCCACCATCTCTCCCTCTTTCCACTTCCAGACACCATCTTGGGGACTAAATTCTGCTCTGACAGAGATTCCACTCCTGTTGTCTCTCTCTCCTGCTCGTGGTTAGGGTGTGGGGCTCGCCAACGGGACCGGGAGCCTCCCACTCAGCCTCGGCACTGCGGATATGCTGGGCTGGACAATCCTTCGGGGGGGGCTGTCCTGTGCACTGTGGGATATTTAGCAGCATCCCTGGACTCACCCACAAGATGCCAGTAGCACCCCCCACCCATACCACAAGAACATCTCCAGCTTCTGACAAAGGTCCCCTGGGCACAGTCAGTCCCAGCTGAGGTGCACCGAGCTAACAGTCTGGCCTTCCTACAGCTGTCCCCTTGGGCCCATGACCCAGCCGCTCTGGCTGTTCAACCCACCCTGTCTGGCGCTGCAAAACAGCGCCCCCTGTTGAGGGGCTCTTTCTTTGGGTTGCCCCTTGTCTGCGCAGAGCCCAGTCTTAGTTCCAGTGTTGTTTAGAAGCCCGTATCCTTGAGGAGACAGAGGCCTGAGGGTAGGGGAGGTGCGCGGTGTGCTGACCAGAGGTTGCTGGGAGGCTGAAAGAGATTAGCTGCCCCAGCAGAGCTGATGTGGGAGCCTGATTCCAGCAGGCAAGTCAAGCTCACCAGAGTAAGGAGAGGAGAATGAGAAGCGGGAAAAGGCTCAGGCGAGGGGCTTGGATGGGCCTGGGAATGCTAAGAAGCGGGCTAAGGAGCAGGGGCGTAAGCAGAGCGCTGTGGGAGGCGGATAAGGCTTGAAGCGCTAGGTAGTCTCTTTCCACTTGGGGAGAGACTTGTGGGTTCCAATTCCCAGGGCCTGGTGACGGGGTGCCAGCAGGGATACAGAATTCCAACTGGCTCTTGACCTCTAGGTGACAGCCTCAGAACTCCCGTTGCGGCCCTGCCAACGGCCATGGTCCTGGCGGACACCCCCCCTTCTCCCGGCCTTTGGTTGGCCATTCCCGAGGACGCCCCACGCACATGGGCGCTAAAGATGCCGAGAGGCCTGTTAGTCACGGGACGCGGTGACACTTGTCGAGGTGGCCGCCTCAGGTGCAGAAGCGGGACTCGGCGGGGGCACAGACACTGCAGCGGCTGCGGTGTTAGCCAGAGCCCATGCCACGGCGCGCTCCTGGGCTGGGCTCCTCCTTACCCTGCTCCTCCTCCCCCGGGCTGTGTAATCAGTGACCCCCCTCCTTTAATAACAAATTGTAAAGAAATGCAAACCCCTCCCCAGAATCATTCAGCAGACGGGAGCCCGCGCTCGAGTTCTCCCAGGGTCCCACCATGCAGGGACTGAATTGTGCGCCCAAGGTCATACACTGAAGCCCTAACTTTCCGTGTGACTCTACTAGGAGATGGGGCCTTTATGGCGGAAATCAAGGTCAAATGAGGTCACCAGGTAGGGCCCTAATCCCATGGGATCGGTGTCCTCATAAGGAAAGAGACAGCAGCTCATGCCCCCCCCACCTCTTTCCCCTCCCTCCTTGAGCACCGAGGAAAGGCGTTGTGAGACACAGCGAGAAGGCAGCCGGCAGCCGTGTGCAAACCAGGAAAAGAGGATCTGGCAGGACCAACCCCGACAGCACCTTGAACTTGGACTTTTAACCTCCAGGGCAGTGAGACAACATGCTTCTGTGGCCTAAGTCCCCCAGGGGTCTTGCGTTATGGCAGCCCAAGCCCACTAAGACACACGAAAGCACAGACACTGGAGAGGCGACACGAAACCCAGAGGCAGGTGACGCTGGGGGCAGAGGTGCGCGCGAAGGCTGTCCTTACAGAGTGAGGTCTCGTGGCTGATGTTCTCAAAGAGGATGTTCAAGGTCTGCAGCAGCTGCACGCACACATAGCGGCCTGACTTCTGCCGCAGGATGTTCAGGAAGAAAACGAACATGTTCTTCTCCAGGAAGAAGCTGGGGAGAGAACGGGGAAGCGTCAGTGGCCAGCTTCCCACCTGGATCCAAAACGTCCTTCCGAGCGCTTCTGTGACCCCCCAACGAAGGCCCCCCGCTAGGCGAGACCCCGCCACCTGCAGGGCCCTGGCAGGTGCCGCTCCAGCCCCCAGCCCCGTCTTCCATCGAGAGAAAATGCAGCGCTGTGGGCCCAGCGCTGTTCCGGGAGGCAGGGAACCAGGCTTCTGACGGATGGGAGACCTGACCTACCGGGGATCACCCAGTCACCCAACAGCAACCCGCATACCACATTTTCTATCCTGTTTTATGTTCTTGTTTACCTGACTGAGCCTCTTTCCTTTGCTCTCAGTACGTACCTTTGAGTACTTTGAATTCCAACTGGAATTCCCTACAAAGGGGTAGGAGAAGGCTGAATATTCAAAAAGTTTTGGTTTTCACATTGTCCAGTTTGTCATTTCTGCAAGGAAGTAGAAGTTGGATACCCAGTTCACCCCAAGCCAGCTCTCTTGCTGGCAGACAGCCCGGGAAGACTGAAAATGGTGGCAGACCCAGGAGATGGGAGAACTAACTGCATCGCGGGAGCCTGGATTGGGATCCGGGAGCAAGAGAGGATCTGAATGGAAAACGCAGAGGCCACTTAACAGTCATACACCGGGTCGGCGTCTCCGCCTCAACAAACACGCCCTGGTCACGTGAGAGACTGACCATGGGAGAAAGAGGGCGTTATGGGAACTTTCTGTACTGTCATCGTGACTTTTCAGTAAATCAAAAATTATTCCACAAGTTAAAAATGCATTAAAACCCAGTTCTCTTAGGGATTCTATTGGGCAGAGTCACTGGGCCACTAAAAAGTCTGGGGTTCTTCTAAGATGATCACTAAACCGGGATAATCTGTGTTAGCAGAGGGGACATGGTATCTAATCTTGAACTAGAAGGTCTTTCTGAATTCCAAAACCACCACTCCCAACAAACACATTTCCCAGGATCTAGTCCCTTTCGAGGAAGCTAGTCTCATTTATAGGCAACGCCTCACTTGATTATTCCTGGCTTCCTTTGGGGGTCAAGGCCATTATCATGCATTTGCATTAAAGAGTCTGCATTCCCCACAAGCAGTGTTAGCTTAGATAACCTGACTGATGAAAACATGGAGTTATCCGGAAAACTAGGCCGTTGCACATGAAGCCAAGTTGGACAAGGGGCACTGTTCCTAGTCTTGATTGGGTTCTTTAGATGGCCTCAGAATTTATAACTGAGATGACCTGATATAAAAATAAAATCTGTTGTATGGTTGTCATAACCCAAATCTTTCTGCACATAGACCTTGAGACAGGTCTATCGGGGAGGAAGTCACAGTTTAAGGCCTTTCTTCTTAACTGCCCCACAGGGAAACCATCTTTAAGATCACTTGCTACATTTCTTGAGTGCCTACCATGTACCCGTCACTGTGCAGAATTTTCTCTCCTTTAAAGATGAGGAAACTGAGGCTCGGAGAGGTGAGCCTGGCTGAAGGCGGCTCTCCCTGGAAGCATGGAAGGAGACGCTACCCTCCAGGGTGCAGGTGTGGGCACGGCCCCACCACTCACCAGCTGTGCGACGCAGAGAGCAAATGAACAGCAGGGCACCCTGGGTGGCTGGCTGGGAGACTTGGGCTCTGGTGTGGCCCTCAGGGCTCTGCAAGAAGGGTCCTTCCAGTCCCTCGGGGTCTGGCTACCAGGAGATTTTCACCTTCCTCTGAGGAGGTTCCCAGACACCACTGGGAAAATTACCCGTGATATTTTCAGATTTTCTAGAGACACCCATTTCCAAAACTTTCTCATGTTCCGCTTGCATTTCTAGCATTTCAAGGACACCGTCTACAGACAGAGGCAGATATAGATATCTGTGAGAGACCAAACTGGCGTCAAATCCTGACATCATCGGGAATGACTCATGGTGTACATTTAGAAAAATATTCAAAGGGTGAAGAAGAAATCAAAACACAGAAAAACATCAGAAACCCTTACTCAAACACAGAGCTGTCATTTTGGTCTCCCCAAATCAGGATCTCGGTGATGGAACGGATGGTCTCCACTAGCAGGTTCCGGTTCTGTTCTGTGACTGTGGTGTTTTTGGTCAAAACATGATACAGATATCTGAGAGAATGGAAAGGAAATTAAAGGTTAGCAACTGAAATGAAAGCCAGGCTCAGTGACCATAAGCAACATTTTGGGATAATTCGCTTATGCTTTCCGAGATTCGGTTAGCTCTTTCCATTCAGATGTGACATAATTCACCAGTGAAGACCAATGGCAGACAGTGCTTCAAAAAATTAAATAGCCAGGGACGCACCAAGGCAAATGGACACTAGAGAGAATCTTCAAACCCTTGAAGACAATCACCTCAAACTTTAGGGGGCAAGAGGATCAGCTGGAGAGCTGGACAAAGTGAGGCCCACTGGAGCGCACCTGAATATTCAGATTCAGTAGGACTAGGGGAAGATCACCTATTGGCCTTGTCACATGCTCCCCAGGTGACTCTGACGCTGGGGGAGCAAGTGGAGACAAACAGCTCAGGGCTGAAGGCCTAACAGAAGACTCGCAGCCCGGATGATGCAGAGTTAGACAGGCGATCCACAGGATCAGTCCCAAAGCCAGCAGCTGAAGCAAAAATCATGGGCATACTTCGCAAAGGACAGAATGCCCATCAGAAGGGGGTCTTGCAGTTCAAGGGCAATAATCTTATTTGCTGAGTACAGGTGACTGAATTCACAAAGCCAAGTGGACTTGAGAAGCCAGGAGACTGCACTTTGCCCACCAAATGGATCTAGAAGGTCTACAAGGCTCCAGATCTGTGCCAGCCACTGGGGCAGAGACAGGCAGGCCCAGTCCAAGCCTCCAGGCCCTCTGCTGGTGATGAGGGCAATGGAAGGACTCGCGAGGCCAGCCCGGAGCAGCTGAAGGCTGGTCAGGCACCCTGGGAGCACCTTTCCAGAGGTGGTTTTCCAGCACACACAGAGGCGGCGACTTCTGCTGTCATGGCTTGGGAAGGAAAAGGCGCCTCAGGACAACTCATCTCCTGTCTTCTTTTACGACTACCTGCAGGTGGGGTGGGGGCTGGTGAGAGCAAGGCTGGGAGACAGAGAAAGGATTATCCCACTGGCTATCTCTCACACCGTTAAGATGTAAAGAGGCAACAATAAGGTGCAATCTGAAGCTAAAGGGGGCTGGGTTTTATTTATTAATATTGTTACTGCTTGTTAGATTTTAAAGACATAATGTAATGTCATTGAATTGTTAAAGGAATTAAAAATTGCTTGCAACTTTCAAAATGCAGTAACTGGAAGAGCCGTCCAAGCGGAAAACTTCCACCTGCCTCAAATCTCCCAGCAGGACCTGGTGGGAGGAAATGCCACAGCCCTGAACTGCAGCCTGGGAAGAAACACTGGGGAGCCACCTGTGAATCTCACCTCCATTCATCTGCCCCAGAGGTTCTAAGAGCAGTTTTTCAGATGGGGGTTCACGGGCTCCCCACATCGGAACTGTCTGTTGGCAATGCAGACCCCAGCTCCCCAGCCCAGGCCCACAGAACGCAATCCACAGAATCTGAGGACAGAGCCCCGAGCCTGCACTTTGAATGAGTGTTCACCAAAGTGTGGGAGCCCCTGCACCATGCAGGCCAGGTGTGCCCCCGCCCACGCCCTGGAGACAGGCACCGCCCCTGCGCAGGGGAGAAGCCGCCTCCCCAGCCAGTGCTGCCCTGTCTGGAGGGTGACGCGCTCACACACGTCCTGTGCTGTTCTCGGCACTGTTTTTGTTCAATGCTGTCTGCAAAAAAAGTCTAGTAACTATGAGTTCCTGACAGACAAACCTGGGGAAAGGGAGGTGGTAAGTCCTGAAAGAAGATTCTAGGAGCTCACATGTGCGGTGCAGGGTCTGGCGCTGTGATTCTCCTACTAGCAATAGCCTGGGATATCCAGGCCACTAGCCTGGGCTGTCCCGGCTATTGCCTGGTTGGCATGTGGGCAGCAGCTGGGAGGTGTGTGCAGCTGGCCCACAGCCTGACGGCCAGAGGCTGGGTCTGAGAGGGTCAGAGGCCCTACTGTCACCTCTCCAACTCTTGCGGTCCTTGCCTTTTTCGGGGCGGGGGGGGGGGCACTCTGGCAGGTACATGGTGACATCACATTGGCATTTTATGCCCTGATCACGAATGAAGTTGAGCACTTTTTCAGATGTTATGGGCTATTTGAATATCTGCTTCTGTGAAGCGTCTATGCAAGTCTTTTGGCCATTCTTTGTCAGGTGTCATTTGCTGATGACGCTCTTTGTGTATTATGAACACAAGTATCCTTTCTGAACGCGGCGCGCCTTTCATGCTCTGCAGTGGTCTTTTGATGATTTTAATGCAATCCGAGTTATCAGTCTTTCCCTTGGATTATGTTTTTTGTGTCTTGCTTAAGAAATCCTTACCTACCCTAAGGTTATAAAGAAATGCTATTTTCTTATTTCAAAGTTAATGGTTTTACCTTCATTTTTGGACTCAGAGTACATCTGGAAATGATCTCTGTGTGTTTTAAGATATTAGCCAAATTTGCTGTTTCCATACGGGGAGCTAGTTGACTCAGCAACCTCTACTGATATGTCCTCTCTTCTCCCACTCACTCCAGCATCACCTTTGCCATCATCAGGTGACTATGAATGGGGGGCTCTTTCTGGGGGCTCTTTCGGGGGCTCCAGGGCCACTCAGTGGGTCGTCTGCCTCTGTGCCAACCCCATGTGCTAGGTGACTGAAGCATACAATAAATCTTGCTAGGTGATCACGTGAGTCCTCTATTCTTCTCTGCTACTCTTCCAGTATTACACTGGCTATTTTTGATGCTCTGCATTTCCATATAAATTTAAAAATCAACTTTCAATTTCCATAAAAATACCTGCTAAGACCCTTTTAGATTGCCCTACATCTACGGCTCAGTATGGAGAGAACAGACACACTTGCAATTGAGTAACGTGACAGGCACTACACTGCTTTCAGAGGTTACTGGATGAAGGTTTTGCACATCTTCTGTTAGATTTATTCCTAAGGTATTTGATGTTTTTTGATGCTATTATACATGGTAGAGTTGGGCATTTTCAACTTTCTAAATGCTTGTTGGGGGCAGATCCCCTGATCTCAAGCCCTAAAGCTCCCTGGTGATTACGACTGCACCGTTCGTCTGTTTGCCCCTCCTGATGCCTTAGCACAGGGAAGAGACCCTCAGTACATGTTTGTGTCAAGGCACTGGGGGGAAAGCAAGAGAAAAGGATTAAGGGCTAATATTTTAATGCTGCATTAGAGCTCAGGAAATCCAGTAATTCAACTACCTCTGACATACTAGTATAGTTTAGTAACTTCCTGACTGTAAATGAAACATTCATTTTTAAAAGGTTGGAAACTTCAACCACAACAAAGAAGTGGCAATTGTCCATGCCACCGCTGAGCGACAGCTGGAGCCCCCCTATGATGCAGGGCGCCGGGGTCTTTCTCCTCGTTGTGGATCTTCCCATAGCTGAATGGACTAGCATGTCCATTTCTGTGCCCATCTTATTTCCCACCTCTGGCTAAAATGAAAGTATTTGTGGCCTTTATTGTCATTGTCAACTGTTTGCAAATACCTAGGACGGCTACAAAGTGCACCACTGAAAGGAAAACAGTTACTCTGTGGCTGGCCATACTTTCCCAATTGTTGGGATGATCCACAATGTTGCCACCGCCACCTCTGTGTGCAAAGCTGTGTCCTCTCCAGATAATTCCCAAGGAAAGAGCCACAACCTTGGCTGTTTAACCACAGCAAATTCAGATTTTTCTCTTACAGTGATGACATCTTCTCTCAACCTCTATGTGTGTGCATTTTCTTCTTCATCTTCATCATCATCATCATCATCGTCATCAAGACAGTCACAGCCTCCTAATGAGCCTCCTGCTCAGTCTAATGGATTCACTCATTAAACCCTCACAGCAGCCCTGCGGGGTTGATGCACGAGGGAGCTGGGGCTCTGGGAGGCTAGGACCTGCCCAGAGTTCCAAGGCAGGGAACCCAGGCAAACTGACTACAACCCCTGCTTATAAGCACTACAGTATAGAGAATGCACACAAGGATGGAGACAACCCTTTCATTGGCTGAGCATTTGCATAAAGTCAAGAATGCACCAGGGAGCTCTGGTGAAGGGCAAGCAAGGCATGCACACCTACGAAGGTGTGAAGTCATACACCCCAAGTTACACAGCTATGCAAACGACTGGCAAATCAATAAGATGGCGGAGGGAGGAGAAGAGAGCCAGAATTAAGAATATTTTTATTTAAAAAAGAAGGCCTAGAATCCAAGAAAACCAAATAAACTACATACAGAGCAACAAGGCACTGAAGTTCATATCAGAGTCTCAGGTAAGTCCTGATAACTGACCTTTCTCTGGAGAAGAGCCAGCCTTAAGATAGCTCTAACAGAAGCTCTGCAGAACCCCACACTCTACCTGGACAGGAGCTTAAGAGTTTGAAATGCCTAGAGCTCCGAAACACTTCAGCCTGTTGCCAACACGCAGCCAACACACTAGAGGCTCGTCACCAAGGACGGCGAATGGTAAATAACCCTGCCTCCACCGACCCTGTGTCTCAGAAGAGTCCCTTCTTCACATGGGAACATGATAGTCCATAATAATAAAGTCCACTTTATTACTGAGACAGACAGCCATGCCAAGTTCAAGTTCATACAAGTTTGATGATCTGTGTCATAATATGCTCTTAGGATGCTCCTATTGGAAGATCCTGGAACTTACCCGTGAGAGTGTGAGAAAGGACGAGGAATGACAGGGGCCCAGAGGGACCAGCCATCCGCTCTCCCAAAGCACACCAGTCCCCGACCCCCAGCAACAATGTCCGGGTGTAGGAAAGATGGGGGCAAACAGAGCCTGGGTCTGTCTGGACCACTCAGATTTCCCCAGAACACCCCACCCTGTGCCTTAAAAACCTCCACTCAGTCAGCATCCAGCCTTCCGGCCGGCAGGACCAGGAACGGCTGCGCACAGGGCGAATTAGACCAGAGGGCTAGGGAAAGGTGTCCCAGGCACTGCGCCTCCTGATGACTCATCCCCCAAAGGTGTCCAACTGGGTCATCGAAGGAGGCTGGGTCTGAGCGACGCCGAGAGCTGGCACTCCAAGGCAGGGCCTTCAGGCCTGGAAAAAGCCACAGCCCCAGCTCAGCACTGTGGCCACGCAGAGGAGCAAGCAGGCTGAGAAAGGCCAGAGCTGCTCTTTCATTCACCAGTGGCCTTCCACGTGTCCTCCATCACTGACCGTGAGCCGGCCCCTGTGCGCGCACCTCACAGCCCCAGGTGAGCGGCCACACGGACCTGTCCTCAAGGAACTTAGGTTCAAGCGGGGAGAGAGACAAACACACAACTACGTGCACGAGACTGAGCCAGCTGCCTGGAGATCCCACTCGAGGGTGGGTATAGCTTGAGGAGCCCACGGCACCTGCCTTGCAGGAAACACGTGTGGTCATGTGCTGGCAAAGCGGGAGCGCAGGGGCAAGGACAAGCGAAGGAGAGAAGACAGGAAACCTGTGTGGGCTGAAGGCACCTGGGCAATTTTTGTGGAAGAACTGGTGTTTTCAGGGTGCACGTAGGCATTTGGATGGGCAGGAAGAAAAGAGACAGAGCGTAAGTAGAGAGAGCAAGACACAGACAGGTGAGTGTGTGAGGTGTGTGTAACAGTGTGTGAGAAAGAAGGACCATCTACTCAAAATGGCAGGAGAAATATCGTGGGGTGACAGCATAACTTACCGAAGACAGCAGCCCCCCACTAAGTGGATGCTGACCTCCAGCCTGACCCCGCTCCAATCCGTTCTCCAAACTGGCCAGGCGACGGCGTGCCACTCAACCTTCCCCTCACCCACCCAGGGCTCCGCTGGTCTCGGCCTAATGACCGAGTCCCTCAACAGGCTTTACAGACCTAGCAGGACCTGGCTCGGTGACCTCTCCCCTCACCACTCTGCTCTTGGGTCCTACACCGCCTCTCACCCCACATATACCCCCTTGCTGATCCACCTCAGTCTCCTCCAGGCTTCCCAAATGCTGTTTCCTATACTGTATCCGCCCTTCCACCCGCTCTCCCTGACCACCCCCACCTCCTCCCGTCCCCGCTACCTGGTAACAAGCACGCAGTCCTTAGACTGCCCACCAAGGCTGCTCTGGACCCCCAGCCTGTATTAGTAGGCCTTCCTCTGTGTCCCCACACTAGGCAGGTGGGAACGGAGTCTGAGGCATTCTGAAGGCCTAAAAGAGGAACTTGGACTCGACATAGCAGATGCCTCAGACCCACTAGATGTGATATGGTGAAGATAATATTCAAAGAAAGTGAACCTGGCAATTTTATCCGCCAAGCTCTAAAAATATCAGTG
This sequence comes from Scalopus aquaticus, assembly GCA_004024925.1. NCBI lineage: Eukaryota > Metazoa > Chordata > Mammalia > Eulipotyphla > Talpidae > Scalopus > Scalopus aquaticus. Next base: position 108,133 of record PVIJ01002556.1, on the reverse strand, counting down.
CTATCTTTGGCAAAAGTGGAAAATACCAAGAGTAGGTGAGTATCTGGCTGTAGGTATACATTTTTCTTCTCTTTGGGTAAGAACCCCCAATTTTCCCATGGGGAAGCCACCCCTATTTTGCATTCTCTGTCCACGAGCTTAGACAGAGCTGATATCGCCCTGGCTCCACGGCAGAGCAGCTGGAGTACCCCAGGACTACTACACAGTAACTCAGGGGCGGGCACGAGACCCAGGTTAGTGCAACAATGCTCACTTCCAGACTCGAGCTGGCGAGGTTCAGAGAGCAGCTCCCTCTTCTCCAGGGATCGCTGAGCTGATGTGATGGGAGCCTGGAGCCGGCCTGGGGATGCCACCAACACAGAAGAAAGGGGGAACAGGAACTGGAAAGAGGCAGATACCTACAGCTTCTGCTGAGCACCTGGCCCCAGCCATGGCTTGGCCAGGACAGCCCGCTGGGTGGCGGGCACCGAGCATCCCGTCTGCGGCTTAAGGCAGCTCCAGCTGGGTTTCTGCCACTTGCACCAGGAGTCTTGCCTGCACGCAAAGCTGATCAGAATTGAGGCGATGGCACAACGTGACACCAGAAAGTTCTATCAGTGTGTGGACGTGCAGCTCCTGGTTCAGGTGCTGTTTTGGTTGCCATCAAACTAGTCCAGCAGCAAAGGTTCTGCTGGCCGGTGGCATCTGTTAGTCAACGCTACAGCCTCACCACTAGTCTGGGCAAGAAGCCACTCAGGAGACGGAGCAGATAATCTTCTGACTATTTCAACGTGCTGCGACTAAACCACAGATTCAGTCTGGTAGACCAAGACCACGGGTAGCGAGTTTTCCATTATTTAGCAAAAGTAAAACCCACCTAACAGGAAGAGTACTTTTCAGTTTGAAAGCTGGGGATGTTTTGAAGAATGTGTTCAAAAAGGGTTTCCAGTTCTCTGCATTATCTTCTCAATTTTTCTGTTAGTCTCAAACTGTTCTAAAAAATAAAGTCTATCTTTAAAAGGGGGAAGGGAGGGCTCCCAAATGGTTTGTGTGGAAAAAAAATCGCCAATCCTCAATTGTTTTAAAGATCTTAATCATGCCTCTTTACCCACCAGTGCCCTAAGTCAAGGCACGAGTGCATTAGGAACTGTCACTTGACACTGATAAGGTGACGGATTTGTATAGTTGCCCAGGACTTCCCCAGTTTTCACACTGACAGTCAGCCCCAGGGCCTGGAAACCCAGTCTGGGCCAGGCATCCCAAGGCAGCTGGTCACTCCACACATTAGGGGAAGTACCAACACCTTTCTAGCTCATTCCCCGAAGCTGCTGGCCCCACCTTGACTATCCACAGCCCCTGGGTCCCCCTCCACACTGCGCTGCCCCACACAGTGAAGACTGTTCTGGTGCCGCTTCCCCCAGAGAGCTTCCTAGAAGGATTCCGGCAGCACCCCGAGCCCGGCATTCGTGGTATCGTACAGTCACTGGCTCGACAGCTGCCTACAAACTCCCTCAGGGACAGAGCTGTGCTGTACTCAAGGCCCCTTGGGCTCACCATCCGGGCCCAGTGACCAGCAGTACCAGCGCTGGGGCGGCCCCAGCTGTCTGCGGCACTCCGTTCCAAGTCACGTTGGGGTCTTCTAAGCCCCACACCAACACACGAACCACCGGGTTCTTCAGGCTGTAGTGTGGATTAAGTTGATGTGCTTGATCCAGGGCAGGCAGCTCAGGTTTCCAAAAGCACCTGGCTGGCAGGAAGGCAAAGATGCCCTCTTGGGTGGTCAGGCTCAGCCCAGTTTCCCAAACTGACTTGGAGGGAAGTTCTATTTTAAAAGGCAGTGTTAAGAGAGAAAGTTCTGAAGTCAAACCCTGGCTTTCACTTCACACTTTTCAGCTGTTTTCACCTTGGTGCAAGAGACAACCTCTTTGAACCTCAGTTTCCACTTCTATAAAGTGGAAACAATAGTAGTTCCTATAACTTACAAACTTGTGAGGACTGAAGGAAATAACTCACAGGAAGTCCTTAGCAAGGGCCTAACTCCGAAAATGCACTCAATAAATATCCAAGTGATTTAGACCGGCCAGAGGCAAGTAGCGCTAGCTGACAGTCTGCAGGCAGCTGAGGGCGGCAGGAGGCCCAAACTCCCTAGATAACCACCTTCCCCATTCTTAGCCACATCCACACATTACAAATTCCTGAAATCCTTAAGTCCCTCCTTTCCAGGCCAGCAGCTCTGCCCTTTAAGACTCCTCTTCCCTATACACTCCCATTCTGGTCCTGGGCTTCTCTCCTTCCCAAACCTTCTCTCACCACCGCTCCCCAAAACCATCCCTCACCACATCATGACTCCTGCTGCCCCCCGATCTTTCTGAGACCCACAAACATTTATTCATACCTACTCCACCTTAGAAAGGATAGCATCTAAGAAATACAGCACCCCCAGCCCCAGTCAAATGAGAGGTCCCCAATTAATTTCTCTGCTACCAATCCTTCCCAGGGGCCTCTGTCTTCCTCCTACTATTCCCCAACTTTCCCCTCAATCCTTCTTCCTTCTCTTTAGCAATCTCAGGTACTCCCTCTGGAAATCAGCCTATATTTCTTATTACCAAAGGTTTGCCCACCCCTCCTAGGTCTCCCCACCAAGGCCACTGTATTTTCCTCCCTGAAGTCATTCCCTTTTCAAAGACATCTACATCCTGCCCCAACAAGTCCTACACTCTCCCTGCATGTTCTGCACCTCTCCCCCAATTCATTCAATTTTTTCATTCTTGAAGTATCCATTGAGCGCCTACTGTGTGCCAGGCATAGCAACAGATGCTAGGAATACAGTTGTAAGCTGGGAAAACAAGCAGTCTTGGCCTCCTCAAAAGTAGCAGTTTAGCAACAGACAGAAAAGAAGTGAACACAGGATAACTGCAGATAGTGGGGAGGCACTGAATGAAATCAAGAGAAAGATCTGCCAGAAAAGAACTGGGACTGGGGAAGTACTCTGGGTAGGGGGGGTCTGGGAAGGCCTTCACTGGCTGATAAACACAACTATCACTACGGGCCACTACTACGGGACAGACACTAGACTGACTGATGCTCTTTCTCAGCATCACATTACTGAATCCTTGCACAGCAGCCCCATATGCAGATGGAAGAGTCTGAGGCTCAGAGAGTGAAGCAATTTGTCCAAGGTCACACAGCCATTAAGTGGTGGAATCAAGATTAGAATGCAGGTCTGACTACAAAGCCAGCGTGCCCTTCTACTTCCCAAGACTCCAATTGCCACCTGTCCTCCTCCAGAGCTCTACTTTGGACGGATACTCCCTTCTTAAACACCCTCCCCCAAACAGTTTGTTTTTCAATGATTGTCTCTCACTGAGCACTTGTAAGTGCTTCCAGTTTTATGTGCATTCTTCGTCCAACCTTCAAAACAAGCTTAGGAAACAGGGCGCCCTCGGCGGGAGCAAAATCCATTTTACAACGGAGGACACTTCAGCCTAAATTCACACACTTAGATTCCAATCCTGATAAGTGAGACTCCAGGATCCAGACCTCTGACCCTTAAGCTGTAATACTCCGAGAAGCTTGATGCCCACCTTCCGCTGCCCGCCCCCAAGAGCGAAGTCCATAAACTGAAATCTCATTCTCTTACTTTCAAGAAGGGGATCCTGTGACTCTGGGAAGCTAAGCGACTTGTCCAAGGTCACACAGCGAGGAGCGACGGGGTCAGGGTTCGAACCCGGGCTCAATGACTCCGGAGCCCTCGCTCGGAATCACCATACATACAGCCTTTGCCCGGCCTGCCCTCCATCTCCCAGGGCCCCGGATCCGGGCTGTGCGCCCCCATCCCCATGCTCAGCCCCGCGGCCTCCCCCCACTGTCCCCAACACACTCACTTCAGGTGGTCCAAGGAGTGGATGTTGCGGGAGGACTTGCCATGGCCCCCGCCCACCCAGCTCCGCGAGCGGCCAAACATGTCGGCGGTCCCGGGCCGTCGCTGGCCTCACGGTCTCATGCCGGAATAGCCGAGCGGCAGGGCGCCCTCGGTGGGAGCACAAACCGGTCAGGCAGCGGCGGAGGTGGTGGCGGCACCGCCAACCACCTTCCTCCCGGGCCCACAGCCCGGCACTGACATTCAGCCGGAACCGGCCGTTCGACCGCCGCTCTTTACGGCCACCGTCAAGAGGAACGCTGGGAAATGCAGTTCGCCCACGAGGCCCCTGCCGACAGGACTCTGCGAAGGAACTACAAGGCCCAGCGTGCATCACGGGACTGCGGGCCTGCGGGCTTCCAAAAGGGGCGGAGCCAGAGGAGGAGAGTCCGCAGTACGCTTCGAGTGGGCGGCAATGGGAAAACTACGGGCGGAACCGTGGGGAGGGAATCGGTGAGGATGGGTGAGAAAAAGTAACCGTGGTATTAGCAGTTATTAGCTTTATGAGAATAAGAATAGTTATTTTATGGCTTATATTATGTCATTGTCCTAAGCACTTTATGTATATTTTTCTGAATCTCACAACAATCGTATGCAGTGACTATTATTATTCCTATTTTATCGTCGCGGAATCTGAATCTCAGAGAGGTTGACTTCCCCAAGGTCCTGCAGTTACTAAATGGGAGAAACAGCCTTCAATCCCTGGCACCCTTATTGCTATTCCTCAGTAACTCAAACTGCACAAATCGGTAGCAGTCGGCCTTGTCTGTCCTTCTGCTTATCCCCGCCCCCCAAACTTCATTTTGAAAATAAACATTGAGGGCCTCCTTGGTGGCGCAGCGGTTGGGCGCTGCGCTGTGGAGCTGTCTGCGGCAGCGGGGGCTCCGGTTGGCGACCCGCCGGGGAGATTCCCGCATGCATGGCGCGGCAGACCTCTCCTCCCTCGCCCGCTGCTCCCCTCAACGGTGTATTTCCATCGCTCTGCCTGTTCTGCTCCCCGCCCTGTCTCTGCTGAGCCCTCTCGCCGCCCCACGCCTCTGGCTTGTACCCCAGCTTGTATGCCTGAATAAATAAATCTTAAAAAAAAAAAAAAAAAGACCTCCAAGCAACAGTGTACCAAAACCGAACATCCTGTACTTTAGAGAATATTCTGGTCTTCACCCAAAATCCAAGCCATTTCCAAAATTACCACGTTAAGAAATAATAAGGAAGCACCCAACTTCCCACATAAGCCAAGACGTATCTAAAATTCTGTCAGAGTTTAGGAATGGGGAACTCCATGGAGGTAAAACTGCCCAGCTCATCATTCATTCATTCATTCATTCACATTTATACCTGATAGTTATCTAGGACCTACTCCATCCTGTTAACTGTGCTCTGGACAGAACTGGGGCAGATGCCAATGTTCTCCCCAATGCCTAGCATCAGGCTTGGTGCATAATGCTAATACTGACAGAGTGGATGAATAAATGAAGGCTTGTTCCACCTTCATCAGCTAGGGAAATGGAGATCAGTAGAGTTAATGGCTTGCCGTAATTCATCTAAAGGAACAATCATTTGGAGAAAAAAGGGCAAGTCTGGTCACCAAACACACTCAGGCCCTGCATCTTCCAGGGTCCCTCCATTTCTCTGGGCCTCGGTTTTCTCATCTGTAAAACGGAGTAACATACTACACTGCCCCTCTCCGACTCCAATCAGCACTGGATTAGGGGCCCCTAAACTCTATTATGCAGACCCGGCAATGGACGGACCTTCCTGCAGGCAGAATTTGGAAAGATAAAGGGGGAACTGATCGCTCTTCCCCACCACGAAAAATGGGCACTTTGGGAAAGTCCGAGATTTTCACTGGGAAAGAAAGCCCAGCTTTCCTTCCCTACCCCACCTCTTGCTTCCTTTGGTAAACTGAGTCTCATAGAGGCTTGGTGCCATACCCAAATACAGCAGAGTGCAAAAGAAGCCCGCGGTTGCGTTCAGTATTTGTAGCCTTAGGATCGCCCTGATTTGAAAAGTGTTGGGGCTCGCTCCCCTGCCTCAGATGCGAGAGAATCGGATTTGATACCAGCGCGGAGTGGCGAGCTAGGAAAGCAACTCCGAGGCCGGAGACCCGAGGGGCGGAGCGAGGTGGTACCTGCCCCCGAGGACTCGGGCCAATGAGCGCGGGTGCTGAGCGGGCCAATGAGCGCGGGCGGGGCGCGGCTGGCCAATGAGCGCGGGGCCCTCCGGAGGCGGTGCTCGGAACTCAACCAGGAGGACTACGCGGCGGTCGCAGCCATGGGCTCCGGGCCTGCGGGGGCGCGGAGGGGGCTAGAGGGAAGGTCCCGCCGGGCTGGAGAGACTACTGCCCGGGTGGGCCCTAGTCGCTGAGCTGCGGTGAGGTCCCCGCCGGCGCCGCCTGGACCCTTGATCGCGAGCCGGGTGCATAGGAGGATCTGGGCAGCCGCTGGCCACTTCCAGACCGCGGGGGCCCGCCTGACCGCGGAGGCGATCGAGAGGTCGTGAGGGCATAACGGGGGTGCCGTGACCCCCCCCGCCCCTGCCTGGCACGGTTCGGGGGCCGCCGCACGACCCCGGAGGCACCGGGGTCAGCGCCTCGATCGATCCCCGGGGCGGCCCTGGATGGCTGAGCTGCCCTCTCTCCGGCCGCCCGGGCGCCGCAGCGGCTGAGCTAGCTGGGATCGCCGGGCCGCCGCCGCCCTCGCTGCCCCCTGCATGCCCGGCGCCCGGGTCGCGGCCCACCTGGACGCTCTGGGCCCCCTGGTCCCCTACGTGCCGCCGCTGCTTCTGCCCTCTATGTTCTACGTGGGGCTGTTCTTCGTCAATGTGTTGATCTTATACTACGCCTTCCTCATGGAGTACATCGTCCTCAACGTGGGCCTGGTCTTCCTGCCCGAGGACATGGACCAGGCGCTGGTGGACCTCGGCGTGCTCTCCGACCCCGGCTCGGGCCTCTACGAAGCCGACTCAGAGCTTGACGTCTTCGATGGTTACTTGGAGTAGGCTTGGCTGCCGTCCCCTTGTCCCCTCCTCCCCCCCACCACCCGCAACCCTCAACCTGGACCAGCCACCCAAATCATGCTGCCGCCGCTGCTGGGAAACACCGTCTGACCAGGGATGGGACCCCCAGGACGAGGCCCTCTCTGCCTCCGAGGCCTGTAAGTGCCCTCTCAGCGCTGGTTGAGGGCGGGTTGGGCGCTGGCAGAGAAGGGGGAGACATCCTAAGCCGGACGCACACCCCTCCCCCAGGCCTCCATCCACCTCCTCGGTCTGTTTGGATGCCAGACAGGGCTAAATCCCTCTAAAGTACTTTTTTTGAGGCCGGAGCGTTCCCCCTCACAGCAAAGGTGTTGAAAAAGAGGGAAGGGGGCAGCCCCTAAGTAGCATTTGGGGTGCTATGATACATACCTACTGCCACAACTTGTGAGGAAGACCTTTCCACCCAAATCCTTTTGAGGCAAAACTGTCAGCTCCCCCCATCCTCAGTCTGGCTTGATGGTGACCTTGGCTTTGGGGGGATTCTCCCTAGTCCCAGAAGGATAAAGACTTGAAGTGTTAGAAAAATCAAGGAGCCTGGCACTGACCACCTTTGTCCTGTGGCCCCATGGGTACTGGGTGGGAACTGAGCAAGGGCTCCCAGCCCAGCTGTGACAGGAAAAACCCGGCATTTCCTTTTGGCCTTGGATTTGCTGCTGTTTTGGAGTCGGATTTCAGGGTGCCCCAGCTCAGCTGTTCTGCAGCTCCAATCCGCAGGGGCTGCCAGTTTCACGGACTGCCTTCTTGGTCCAGGCCAGCTGGGGGGTGGCAGGAGGCTGGCTTTGGGCCGTGTTTACAAGGCCCCAGGGGTCTTTTGGGTTAGTAGAAAAGGGTCCCCCAGATCACTGTGCTGAGGTGTCCTGCCTCTGGGCTGTAATCAGGAAACTTGCGTCTAGTTGGATGGGAGGAAAATGAAGGTCCAGGGAGGAGAAAGAGTTGGCCAAAGTCACACAACCGGGAAGTGAGACAGTTGGATTAGAGGCAGGCAGGCTGTCAGGTGGGTGAGGGTCCTCGGGCATGCAGGAACCCTCAGCTGGGCGGTGCTGGAGTCTCGCTGGGCACAGGACCAGGTGGGCATGGAGGTGGACAGTGAGGTGGTGGGCAAGGGCTCCTTTTGGGAAGTGATCACTGTTCACTGCACCCCACACAGGCTTCACCCCTCTACACTGTTGCCAGCCTTTGCCAAGTTTGCCAGTCAGGGTGATGCAGGACAGTACTTGCTGGCCATAGCTTTGGGGCCTGGGGGCTTCATCCAGGAGTCTACAGGAGATTTCTTTGCACAAGGCCGTGTTTGAGCTCAGCGCCCTCACAAGAGCTGCGTTCCAGGGAGAGCGTCAGCTGCTCTGCACTCAGCCAGCCTGCCTGCTTCCATCGATTTGTTTATCGAACAAATGATGACTGAGGACTGACTGTGAGCAAGACAGACCCAGCTCCTGGCATCTGGTGAGAAAGACAAACAGGTTCCCAAACAAGAGCATCTGATTTGTGAGCACAGTGACGGCGCGTCAGGAGGACTCAGGCATCCCCCGTGGGCACCGCTGCCCCCTCAGCACTTAAGACAACGCCTGGTACCTAGTAGGTGCTCAAGAAATGTCTGCAGATGAGAGTAGAGATGGGCTGCTTTAGATGGGGGGGCTCAGATGGCCCCTCTGAGGAGATGACGCACTTGAGCTAAGCCCTAAACTGGTAGGAGCCAGACATGAAGATGTGGAGAAAAGCAGTCAGGCCCACAACAGGCCAAGCAGTCAGGCCAGTCTCTCCACTGGGGTGGAGAGAATTGGTTCTTCCAGCACCTGAAAAGGAACTGGAGAGGCCCCAGGAGAGGTTAGGCATGCGGCGAAGGCAGACCATGCGGGGCCTGTGAGGCCCCAGCCGTGAGCAATGGAAAGTCGTCAGAAGGTTTCAGACCCGGAATAGCACAAGTCTAAGTCACCTCTTGTGAGATGACTTTGGCGGCTGTTGGCAGACTGGGCTGGAGGGCAAGCTCAGAAGCAGGCAGGCAGCTGGCAGAGCTGTCCAGTTGCTCAGGCCAGAGCTGAGGGAGCTTACAGACGGCAAGGTTAATGGAGAAACAGGAACAAACTGAGAACACCTCTGGGTGGTGGAGCCTGCGGTAGCCACTCCAAACCCTACTGAATATTGAGCATACACCACACCTGGTTCCAGGTGCTTTGCATATTCACTCAGTCATTCAACAAACATGCTCTTCTGCCAGACTCTGGGAATCCCGGGATGCACCCCTGCCCCGAAGTCAAGCGCTTGACTTTCAGACAGTACAAGGTGGTAGAGAATGTCTTATTTTATCTCTTCACTACATCAACAGAAACAGTTTCCCTTCCAAATGAAAACATTGGCACATTCCAAACCAAAAACTAAGCCCAAATGCTTCCACTTATTTTGTAGCAAATGCTGTTCTAGCAGAAATACCAGGAAGGGTGCCTCAGGGACCCCTTTGCAAAGTTTTCAGAAGGGCAGGGCCTGACACTGGGAGGCAGGAAGCCTGGGGGTGCAGCCTGAGACATGACAGGCCCACAGCAATCCCTCCTCCCCACTCCCCAGCCTAAACCAAGGCAGCTTGGCCCCCAAGAAGCAAAGACACCCAGACTTAGGGACAATTCTGATCTCACTGCACCTCATCTGCAGGCCCCTTTCCATAAGCAGAAGAACCACGGACAGACACTCTTGCTCCTCCTCCAGTGGACGTTCTCATGTTGCACACAAGCCAATTCAGGAAACACCCACAGGGCCAGAGGTGCCCCTGGCTGGGGGACTCGCTCTTGTTCCCTCCCCCCTCTCTTTTATGTGTGTAGCCACATCATTCAGCAACTCCAGTGCTGTTGAGCACCCTCTCAAGGAGGCAATATTGGGGTGGTGATTAGGAGCAAGGGCCCTAGGTTCAAATGACCGAGGCGTATCCTTGCCTGGACCTCAGGCGTGCTATGCCCAGCCCTGGGCATCCATTCTCTCCTCTATAAAGCAGGGCTGATACAGTCTACTTCCCTGTGAACAGTAAATGAGACACATGCCAAGTTCTTAGACCTCCTATGCTGGTAAGTGATAGCTTAATATAGTCGCGCTTATCATGAACAGTCAAATCTAATGGATAGTGTACACTTAGGCCCTTGGGGATGTGTAAACCACGCTTACTCTCTTGCACGAACATTCATATCTCACAATGAGCAGAAGGGGCCTGGCTGCCTGCTGGGTAGGTCCGGGTCTGGGACCGACTTCCCACTTGGCCTTCCTGGCCTGGAACCCTTGGGAGACCTTTCCCTCGCCCCTGTGTTCTCTAAAGGTCCCCGGCTCTGGCGCACTGGGGTTTTCCTGGAGTAGGAGTAGGGGATTGGGAGCTCCCTCCTTCCCGTCCCGGCAGTTCCGACGCGGAGGCAGCTCAGCTGGATTGATTTGCCCCGGTCCCTGACGAAAGCAGCTGCTGCCTGCCAGCCTCTCGGCACAGTGCTGTGTGCAGGAGTCAGGCTGCGGGAGCCGGCTAGACTGGAGGGTGTTGCTGCGGAGCCGGTGTGGCCCGGTGCCACGCAGATTTGGAGTGAAGGGCAGACAGACCCTTCGGTCTTCTGATTACAGGGTGACCCAGGCCTCGGTAGGCACCACAGCTGCTCCTCAGGACCCCCTGTCCTGGTCCACCAGGCCTGTCTGCGGCCTGTGCCATCAGCAGCACCCCTACATGTTGATGTGACTGCCCTGCGCAGCTACCCAATAATTTTGCATTTATAGAAAAGTTGCAAGAACAGTATAAAGAATTCCCATATAATCTTCACCCAAATCCACCAGCTGCAACAAGGAACATTTGCCAATTTGCTCACGTGTGCTCCACGTGCTCACTGCATGACACGCACACAGACACGTATGTGCAGCTGCTTCTCTGAAACCTTGAAAATACATCGCAGACAATGGCTCCTTTCACGCCTAAATACTTCCGTGTGTATTTCCTTAGAACTGGGACATTCGCTTACATGACTTGGGCACGATGATCTAAGTCAGCAACTTGATTGATACACCCCATAGACCAGCCCAGTCTGGTCTATGACTATTTCAATCATTGTCGCAATGGCCTCTGTCCCCAATAAAAAGAGGTGGGAAGGGTAGGGGACTCAACCTCAGGTCCCCGTGACCTTGGTTGTCACATAACTCCAATCTTCTTCGGTCTGGATATGTCCTGTGTGTCTGTCTGTCCTCAAGTTGGCATTTTTGAAGGGGCAGGTCTGGTACTTTGTAGAGTGTTGGGGGTGCCTGATGTCTACTCCTGAGATCAGAGCCAGAGGATGCATTCTTGGCAGGGGTACCGGAGAAGAGAATCCCCCTGCTACATGCACCCCATCCCTGTGGATGCTGACTGTGACCCCTCAACTCGGGCAGCATCTGCCAGGTCGCCCCACCGTAAAGTTACTCTCTCCCCTTATAGCTTGTCGTTTACGAATAAGTTCACTAGCTTTGATGCTCTGGGGTGTTTTTTTTTAATATCTTTTTCCCTGTGAATTTATTTTTAAAAGAATGTCTCTGTCACTAAGAGGAAAAGCAGTATCCCTCGGTGTGGATCGAAGTAGTAAGTGCCAAAGCCATCAACTGCTGGCCAAATACTCAAGCCCACTGCCGGCACAGGCCTCTGGCCGGCTCTTCGTTAACAAGTGAGGGGTGGGCGACGTCAGGCCACCGGCAGGTCTGCTGAGAGAGCCATCACCTGCTGCTAAGGGGAATCGGTGTCATTTAAGGCCATCTCCATTTGCCCCCAGTACCTACTGCTTGGAGGCTTAGTGGTCAAGACAGATTTGGGTGTAAACCACAGTTTCACTGACCCCTTGGACGAGTAAGCATCTCCTCAGCGACTTCTCTGTGAAGTGGGAGGACAGCAGCGCCTGCAGGAGGGTGGTGACAGTAGATGACAACGTGCAGGACGCGCGCGTCGGGGCTGCAGTGTCGATGCATGACACTCCCAGAGGGGGCTTCTACCCAGAAAACCCTCCCCTTTCCTCAGGCCCCCTTCCTCTTCTTGGGGACCAAAGACAGGGGTCCCCCTAGGGCAATGATAACTCAGTGGCAAGGTCCGTGAGGCCCAAGCCCTCAGGCTGCCACCCCCTGCATCGGGGGTGGGGGCTGTTCCAGTTTCAGCCTCTCCCTCACACCCCCAGGGAAGGCTTCATTCCTGGGATTCCTTCCTGGCAGGACCTGACTCGGTGGTTAAAAATAACTGCCTCACCCATATCATCAAGGCTTCCCCTGGCGTCACCCCCTGGGGCATGTGGCCCAGGGCTCATTAGCTCCATTATACAGGGGGAAACTGAGGCTTGGGGCAGTTCAGTGACTCACCCCAGCTACCCAGCTATGGTGTGGCAAGTTGGACCTCCTCGACACATCTCCAGTGTGCCCCTGATTTGGGGCCCACTGTCATTGATGTCCCCAGGAGGCCGTGGACACGGAAGCTGAGCACCAGCAGGCTATGCTGCTGCCCCAGCTGGGCATGTGCTCTGTTTCCTTTCGGACCGGAGACACCAGGCCCAGGCTTAATTTGGGCATGAAAGGGGTAGGGGAAGAGGGGGTGCCTTGCCTGGCCAGAGGTAATCGTTCCATTTTCAATTTATTTTTAGCATTGCCTTCTGTTTAGGACAAAGAATACTGTATTTTTGTTCATGCTAGTAATGTAAAAGTTCCTTTTTAAAAAGTGGAGTTAAAAAAAAAAGATGTTGCTTTAAAATACTAAGTAATAGTCCGGGTAGTTCCTGGACACGGCAAGACTCATGAAGACGTCCAGCCTCTTGTGGCCTCTGGCACAGACCCATGGAGGCGTGTTCTGGAACGAGAATCTTTAGCAGAGCCACGGCTGATAAATCTTGAGTGCAGGTTTGGGGAACCGGTCCTTGTTTCTCCGGGACGCTAACTTCATCAGGTCCAAAGACCAGCCAGGCCCTCACCGGCAGGACAGGGCAGAGAGTAATGGGCTTGTAGAAGACATGGCCTTTGGAGGAGCAAGAGCGCCGTTCCTTCAGGAGTGCCCCAGCTCGGAGGAGGCCCCCCGCCTGCTGTGGTTCTAGCTGGGATGAGAGATGGAGACGAGATGCTGTACGCTGACTCCCGTGGGCCTGGGTGTTGGCAGACACAAGTTCATTCATGCCTCACAGCCTGGGAGATAGGCGTCACTGTCCCTGTTACAGATGAGGAAACAGGCCCCAGATATACACGGTTTCAGAAAAAAAAGAGGGAAAAGCCAATGGCTAATGAATTGTCTGCTGTGCTCTCGTGAATGTTAGAAGGTTGGAGAACCCGCTGCCTTGAATTCTCTAAGCTGCCGTTCCAGGAGTCTTCTCAGCCCTGTTTCTGCTGCTGTGGAGAAAGAGGAATCTCAGAGTCTGGATGGACTGAAGACTCTGGGGTCAGACCGCAGAGGTTCGAATCCCGTCCCCGCCATTTGTGAGCTCTGTGTTCATGCACGACTTCGGTAACCTCTCTGAGCCCCATCCGAGATCAGGGCTGATGGTCTGACTCAGCTCCTCTGGGGTTGTTCTGAGCCATTAGTGAACTAAGACATGAGTTAAAGCAAAGAGAACAAGGTGAACATAGAATGTTGAGAAGCGTCAGCTGCTGTCGAGAGTCTCACAGGGTGAGGGGCTGCCGAGCGGCCACACTTGCCAAAGGAACAGGGGTTGGTCACTAACAGTCACAGTGGGCCACATAGTTGAGAGACCCCGAAACCCCCTTCAACTGTGGCTAGAAGCACCTGGGACCACGTCTGTGTCTTCGATTTGCTGTATGACTTAGGGTGGGTCATCACCCTCTCTGGGCCCCTTCATCATTAACTTGTTTAGTTCTGTCTGAACTCTCATTTATGTCATTGTTTTTCTTGAAGCTGGCTCACTTTTTAATGTGAAATTAATGTCTTGAAAAGAGAGGAACTTCTATGGCCATCATAAATGGAAAACTGGTATCATGTGCCATAAATAGAAGGTGACCATGCAGACAATGAAAGCGGAAGCACAGCGGCGCATTCCAGCCGGGGCCTGTTCCAAGGGGGGATTAGCACCAGCAGAGCAGCTCCGCCAGACCAGCGCTTTTCTGGGACTCGCTTTCCTTTGTGGTCACAAGGAGAGGCGTGTGGCCTTTGTGTCTAACACCCCAGCTGCACAAGTCTGAAATGGACTTGAGAACAAGCCCCAGGCCTTGGAGGTGGAGGCAGGGAGCCCTGGGAGGGGTGAATCTGAATAAATAATCCCGCCCCAGGTTCCTGGACACCTGGCTCTCAGGAGCAGCCCTGCCCACCCCACAGGAAACTCCAGAGGCTCCTGGCAGGAGGGAGGTCAGCAGAAGGTGGCCTTGTGGAGGCCGGAGAACCCGTGAACACGTTTCTAGGGGGTGAGTGTCAGATGCTCGGACTGCTGCCCTGGGTCCCCCCTCACCTGCTGGGCCTGCTTGGAGCCGGAGGACAAGAGCGCTTGTTGGTGCTGCCGGTGGGAGCCAGGGAAGGTCTCAGAGCAGTGGGCGGGCATGTTCACCGGCCTCTAGGAGGTGACTCTGCAGAGGATGCGAGAAGCTTGACTGGTTCAGCCCTGCTCTGTCTTCCCACCCCCTGCCTGCCAGTCCCTCCCCCAGCCCAAACCAAACTCCAGGCCATTCCAGGACCCGCTGTGCCCGCCCCCACGTGGAGGCCCTTCCGGCACAGCCTTCCCCAGGTTTCCTGGCGTCAGCTGCATTCCTTTGGGCTGAAATCGCTCACTAGATCGTGTCCCAAGAGGCAGGGGCTGTACCTGGCACACAGGCACATATGAACAGGTGGTGTTTCAATTCTCCAACACCCTGGAGAGCTGAGCACCCTCAGACAACTTACTCACCCTCTCTGAACCTTGGTTTCTTCATCTGTGAAATGGAGTCATAACGATTTGCAACACCTGTGTTGCTAGGAGGCTGATGAGATGACCCGGGTAGTGTTCCATCCTGGGCTCGCTCTCTGGGCACCAGAGCCTGGGATGAAGATTCAGGTGCGGGTGGTTCGCATGGGGGGAGTGCAGTGGTGAGGCCGGGAAGGGGATATCACGGAGCCGGTCACCAAGCAGCCTGGGCTCAGGCCTGCTCAGAATCCTGGGGGCCAGTGTAGATGGAGAATAGGCTGCAGGGCAAGGGAGCTGGGGTCTTGATCACCCCCTTTTTGGCTGGCACAGTGGTGGGTGTGGAGGGTGCCAGGCAGGCTCAGGAGGCAGATAAGGGCTTTGGGCAAAAAGGCAACTCCTTGTGGGTAGAAGCTGCCAGATCTGCGTGCCCAGGAGGGTGGAGGGACAGGGTGCGGCCGCCCAGCCTCTGTCTTGGCTCGGGCACATGGTGAAAATGCAGGAAGTGGCAGCTGCCCAGTTGTGATCATTCCCAGGTTGTCAGTCCAGCGCCAGCTTAGCCGCCACAGATGCGCCTCTAAGCAGCCCACTTGGCTTCTTTGGACCTTGGTTTCTCAGCCTGTAAAATGGGGAGACACATGGGTCTCAATGCAAGCAGTGCTGCCCCTGAGGTGGTCCTTGGAAATGGGACAGGGGACATTTTTACTTGTCACAGTGACTGGCACTTAGTGGCCAAGAACCAGGGGTGTGGCCAGGCCCGATGAGCCCCCCACCCCAGAGCCTTGCCCTGCCCCAAATGTCAGGGCACCGATGAACAATACCTGCTGCGAGTCGCACCTAAGTTTTATTTGACACCCCGTGATGTCTGCAGAGGAACCGTCTGAGCTGCCGGAGATGAGACTCAGAACGAGGGCAGGACCGGGCGGGCTGTGAGGAGAGAGGCGTGGCTTGGCTGGACACGGGCCAGAGGGAGCGGGAAGTGAGACCCACACGGGGCCGGGCAGTGGGCACAAGGCCCGTCCGGTCAGGCAGGCCGAGTGGGGCCGCTGGGCAGCGTGGTGGTGGCTGTGGTTTCCGATAGGCTGCGGGGCATTTTCTACAGGTCTGAGGTGCCCAGCCCTGCCCGCTGCCCAGAGTTTGCTCAGCTTCCCTGGGGCTCAAGTCAGCCAGCAGACAGGGTGACCCCTGGGTGGGCTGTCCTGCCTCAGGCACCAGGACCTCCAGTAAGTGCCAGTCCTTCTGCGCTCTGGGAAGTTGCACAGGGTCCTTAGAAACTGAGCAAATTCATTAAAAAGGATTTTTAATAAAAGTGCATAGGAAAACACCACCAGCCTGACACCGGGGTTTCTGTGGGTTCCCCAAATGCAAGAGATGGAAGGGGACTTCCCTGCTCTGCCCAAGCCCCCAGAGGCCTGGGGGCTGGGCCTCTCCTGGGGTGGGAGTGGGGGTGTGGTTGGCAGCCCAGCGTTTCCCTCCTGGTAATTTCCCTTCCTCCCTCTCGCCAGGCCAGCGCTCCTCGAAAGCTTCGTGCCAACAGAAAAGTTTCTGTCCCGACCTGAGCGCCAAGGTCGGACAGACTTCTGCCCCTGCTGGGGAGTCCGAAGACCTCTCCTGCCTGCAGCATGGCCCAAATGGCCTTGCCTTTGCTCGCGACCTCGGCAGTGGCAATGGATGTTTACAGGAATCCCGCCAGAGCTTGCCTCCCCGCTCTGCACCCCCGACTGCACCTGCCTCCCCCCACTTCACCTTCGGAGAGGACACCTCCCGCCGAGGACACACAGAGAAGTCACTCCCAGCTGAGCCTGGTGGGGTTTGGCCCAGGGCTGGTCTCAGATGCCGCCGTCAGGGAGTGACTCAGGAGGAAAAGCAGCTGAGGAACGTGCCGGGGGCGAGGGGGTGCTTGGACGTCTGCATTTCAAGCTGCCGCTCTTCATCAAGCTGCCAGGATGATCCATCACGCCCAGGGAGCACCACCAGAGTGCTCCCCTGCCGGAAGCACTTTTTGAAAAATGTGAGTGGTGTGAATACTTGATTTCAACAAACCTATAAAAGCAATACTTAGGAGGCTGACTTCTTTCAATTAAAAAGTGTATGCAACTCCGACTGCTGGAGGCCTGGTTTTTTTAAATTTGGGGTTCGGAAAAGGTGCCTTTAAGCAGAACCCTGTGGTTGACAAGGACAGAGATCAGGGCTGCCCCAGGTGGGAGCCAGTGGGGTCTGGAGATTCCCCCCAAGCTGGGCTGGCGAGGGGGTCCCGGATCAGCCCCCTCCCGGAGCCTGCAAGGCTGATGAGCGAGAGCCAGCCTTGGGGTGTGGCGCGGGCCAGGAGAAGTCAGGGTGCATGTCCCCGTGCTGGGCACGGGGCTGTCCTGCACGAAAGGCGAGGGCAATGAGGGAGGGAACAAGTGAGGGAAATTGTGTCCGCTTGTGGTGTTGTGGAGAAAAGCAGTAAATTCTCTGCAGTTTGTAGGCACCGAGGTTCCCAAGCCCTTGCACACTCTCGCCGGAGACCTGGCTCAAGCCTCAGACCTGGTTCCGGCTTCAGACCTGGCTCCAGCCTCCAGGCGTGGAGCAGGCATGGAGCAGGCGTGGGAGTGAGGGCCGGCAGAACACTAGGAGAGGACGTCACAGGCCACCGGGTCCCGGTGGTTCTAGAAAGGGGGTGCTAAGAAGGGGAACAGAAGACATTCGAGAGGCCCAAGGAAAAAGGTGGGTGTGAGGAGACATGGCTGCGGGAAAGGCCTGAGGGGGCTTGAAATCCACTGACCATGATATCTTGCCATCAGCACACAGTGTGACTCCAGGTATCAGCAGCCCAGACTCCCCCGGGAGTACTTCTCCCCCAAGCAGCATCTGGGGCTGGGAGCTAGCCCAGCACAAGTATCTGCCTCCAGAGAGACTGTTAAGAAGTCGAATTTGCATCTTGAGTCCCCCCTTTACAGGGCTGTGGCCTTGGGCAAGT
The DNA here is from genome assembly GCA_004024925.1 of Scalopus aquaticus. Classification (NCBI taxonomy): domain Eukaryota; kingdom Metazoa; phylum Chordata; class Mammalia; order Eulipotyphla; family Talpidae; genus Scalopus; species Scalopus aquaticus. Next base: position 90,411 of record PVIJ01002556.1, on the reverse strand, counting down.
CACCTCTGAAGGAGGGGCAGTAATTTACCCACCGGCAGGACGCAGGACGGCTGTGCCCGTAGCAGCTGTGCCCTTGGGCTGACATAGCTGCACTAGGACTCAGCTTGGCAAGCAGAGCCTGGGCTGGATCGCAGCTTCCAGCCCCTGCCCTGCCTTGTTCAGGGGTCTTTGTGCAGCGCACACATTGCCCAGCCCGGAGAGATTTCTACATTTACTAAGATGCAAGCTTTGCCCGCACATCTCAGCAACCTCTGTGGACTCCGAACCGACGTGTGGACTTAATAAAGCAAAGTTGTGAGGAGTGATCACTCACGCCACACACATTTATTGAGCACACAGGATGTGCAGGCACCTTGCTGGGGCCGAGGGCACAGCAGTGAACACAGCGAGGAAGCTCACTGGTCCGCCTGGGCCCCACACCCTCGGGCATAGATGGCACAAGAAATAAGTGTGAAAAGGATAAACCGTGATGGTGTTGGGGAGCAGGGGGCATTTAAGGGGGGTGTGTTTCATAGGTAGACTCCTCAAAGAGCTGTCCCGAAGGACGGGAAGTTGGCCATTTGTAGAGCTGGGAAGAACATTCCAGGCAGAGACATAGTCACATGTGCCAAGGAAAGCTAATGCAGTGAGCATGCAGGCTGTTTCCCTGTTCTCGGGGTGTTAGCCCATTGGCCCTCCATATAAGGAGGGGACTCCATGAAAAGGGGACTGTGATTTTGCCCATTTTACATCTGCGGAGACTGAGGCACAGAGAAGTCATTTACACAGTAAATGAGCTGGTGTGGAACCTGGTGGTCCAGCTCTTGAGTCTGTGCCGCCGACCCCAGGAGGCCCCTCTTGGGCAGGAGGGGCTGTGTGCTCTGCCCTGCACAGTGACAATCCCGCAGGTCCTCACGAAGCATGTCCTATGTCCCTGCACCACCAGGGCAAGCACGTCGCATGTGTCAACTCACTGATAAGGGACAGCTGTCATGGCAGCCATCACTAGCGAGGTCACAGCCTCTTCTGGCACCTGACCTTGTTTTGTCATCTCTGTACAGACATAGCAGGGGTTGCCCTACTGCCCGCCCCACCAGGCAGAGGGCATAGTAGATGCCTGCTCACCCCATGGGCTCCACAAACCCATAACTCAGGACACCCTGAAGACAACACCCGAGCCATTTAAAACCCACAGTGCCCGAAGCCCTCGGCAGCTAGACCAAGGCAGAAGGCACCCCCTTTCTGCAAGGACTGCCAACAGGCTGCTGGTCTGGACCCCTGACACTCCAGAGCCCCAACTCCCACTTGCTGGGGAAGAGAAGAATTCGGGGCTGACATCGAGGCTGGCTGCCTAGAGCTGAACAGACGGCTCCCGCTGCCTCCAGGGCAAGTGGAGTTGCCCAGATCTGGGCCTCCGAGGAGCAGACCAGGCCCCAGTGAAGCGTAGCAGCCAAGCTGGTGGCTGCGCAGACAGCAAAGCAGCCAAGGCCTCGAGGCCTGCCTGGCTAAGGCAGTGGCCAGCTCTGGGGCACGGCCTGGGTGGGGCGCCGGCCGGTAGCAGAGGAAAACAGCCCCACAGGGGCCTCCAGGGCCTCAATCTCACTGATCCCCAAATGATGAATTTTCCACTGAGTCTCAGGAAACCATGCAGACAATCCTTTCCAAAAAGACAGGGCTTGGACTGAGGCACATTGAGCTGTGTGTGTGTGTGTACGCGGGTGTGTGTATGTGTGTGCACGCACGTGTACATGTGGTGGGAGGTAGAGGGCTGTCAAACTGGCCACGGAAGATCGCAGAAATAATGCTGTGTGACGTCTGAGGCTGTGTTATGAAAAAGATATGCCGTCTCCCTCTCTCTTCTCTCTCTCTCTCTCTCTCTCTCTGATCACCTTTGAACCTGGCCAGCCGCCATGCTGTGAGGAAGCCCCAAGCAGGCCCCTGGAGAGGGCCTCTCTTGACGGTTTCTTCAAGGAACCAGGCCAGCACCCCAGAGGTACCCAGTGGGGACACGGGCGTTCCCACCCAGCGCCTTCCCTCCTGCAGTGTGGGCAGGGTGCACGTGTGCTGGATGAGGCCACTTTGTTTGGGGGTTGTGATGTATCAGATAACTAGAACGGCGGGGGTCCCCAAAATGGCAATCATGGTAAAAACTCAAGCAGTGGGCCTGCCTTTGAGAGGAAGTGAGCCTTCATAACGTAGTGAGAAAGGACACAGGAGAGAAGGCCCGGGGCCGAAGGGGCTCCATCCCCACCCCCTGTTAGTGTGTGTCAGTAGTTTTCCTGCCAAGGTCCAGTGTTGGGCCAGGCCCAGCTTTGGCCTCGCAAACAAGTCAGTGCAAAACAGTGAGTCCCGCAGACAGAGAGCAGCTGCCCCAGAACCCAGCCTGTCTCCGCCCGGGAAGTGAGCAGACCGGGGGGGCCCTCTGGTATCTTCAGGGTATCGGCATGTCCAGCAGGGAGGGCAGTATGTGGGGGCATCTCCCCAGGCCAGCAGGCACCCAGGCTAGTAACAGCTGGCCATCTCCAGCCTGCCTTGGAGTGTCTTGCAGGAAGCACCCCAGGGTGCTGGGTGCACCAGGCACCTGCCATCTCCAGGGCCAGCCTCAATCTGGCCGGGCCTGGGTCTGTCTGTGCATCAGGCTGAGGGCCTTTTCTCCTCAGGTGGAGGTTCACCAGCAAGGCTGGGGCCAGGACGCCGGGGTGCTGGGTACAGCTCAAGAAGAGCTGTGTCCACAAACAACCTGCTCCAGGCCCACGTGGTCAGTGTCCTCAGAGAACATGCTGTGGGAGGGCAGGAAAGGAGACGAGTGAGGAAACTTTTGTGGGGGGTTGTGGATAGCTTGACATGTGAAGGGCGTTGTCCAGATCAGGGAAGCAAGGGACAGAGATGGGGCAGAGGGTTTGGGGAGTGACGTAAGAGTCTTGGGCAGCACGCTCCCATGAGGACCAGGACATCAGCCCCCAAGAGGTTGAGACAGTAGCAGGGATGGCTGAAAAGTCCCTGAAGGAAGGGCTCCCTAAAACGGAGGGCTGGGGGTGGGCCACTGCCCACACCTGGTCTTTCCCGGGTCTCCAAACCTGAGTGCAGTGAGGACACGCCGGGCCCAGCTCAGTGTGGAGACAGCGGGAGACCCCAGATAGTATATGGACTGGGGTGGCCCCCAGATCCTACCTGCTGCCCCCACCCGCTTTTTATAGGGCCCGCCTTCACTGGGACATGAATCCCAAGTGCCCCCGCGGCTCTCCCCTCCCGAGCCCCCCAGCTACCTTGGTCCGGCACTGCTGGGGTCATCGCAGACTGATCCGTGAGTCCTGCTGCTGCAGGTGGTCCTGCACCCCAAAAGGGATGGTGGGTGTCCACATCCTGCGGTGGGGGCGTGGGACACAGGCCAGGTCAGAGGACACGGTGCCTGGAGCCCTGACCACAGCTGCCCCCAAATTCCTCCTCCTACCCAGCCTAGAATCGGGGGACTTCCCACCAGCAAGACCAGACCGGAGTGGGGCTGTGGGGACACCAGAAGCCAAGAAAACCAAGACCCCTCACTTTAGACCTGGTTCTGCTGCTGACTTTTGCTGTGTGACCTCAAAAGAGTCAGTTGACCTTTCTGTGCCTTCTCCCCCTCATCTATAAAATGGGTCTTCAACGATCCACCCTAACCCTCTTAGAAGACGCAAGTGATTCTCGGGCCTCCCTGGTGGCGCAGTGGTGAAGGGCTGCGCTGTGGAGCTGCGAGTTCGATGCCCGGCCGGGGAGATTCCTGCCCGGCCGGGGAGATTCCCACATGGCGCGGCAGACCTCTCCTGCCTCGCCCACTGCTCCTCTCAACAGTGTATTTCAGTCGATCTGCCTGTTCTGCTCCCAACTTTGTCTCTGGTGAACCCTCTCACTGCCTCTGGCCTGTACCCCAGCTTGTATGCATAAATAAATAAATCACAAGTGATTCTGTAATGAAAGTGCTTTGAAGAACATAACATCCTGGTGTTGGACATTTGACGGGAAGGGGATGTATAAAGAACCCTGAAACATGGAATCACCCACTTTGAAGGTCAAAAGTGGTTGACTCTAAGTGATTTCATATCACTCAACCTCACGTTGAGTGTTGTCACGTGCCAGACACTCTCCTAAGTGCTTTACACATCTTGACTAATTGAAATCTCACAAAGCTGCTTGGGGGCAAGCGTCATCACTCCCATTGTACAGACTAAGGAGCAGAGGTCAGACAGGTGACGCACCTGCTTGGCCAGGTGGCATATTGGCGAAGAGCAGAGCAGAATTTTAACCCAGGGCTCACACGCTCAAACCCACACCTGGAGGGCTGGGGCCCTTCCCCCCACCCTGCTAGTGGGGAGACTTACGCCAGCGTCTCCACCTGGGGGCACTTCTTCAGGCTGGCCGCGAGCTGCTGCGCCCCGATGGCAGTGAACTTGTTATACTGGACACTGGGGAGAGAAGCCAGTCCTCACACTGCCCAGCCCCAGCCCAAGCTGCCCCCACACTCTTGACAACAAGCACAGCCCACCCTTCCCTCTGCCAGCCAGACCCTGGCGCCCCGCCCCGGCCGCCACACTCACTCCAGGACGCGGAGGGACACCATGTCCGGAAGCACTTGCGCCAGGCTCTCGGCGCCCACGTCGCAGATGCAGTTGTTGTACAAGCTGCCGAAACAGAGACCAGCGCAGGGGTTGGGAATGGGGCGCCAGGCCAGGATCCGCTCCCAGCCGCGACGACCACCCAGGGCACAGAGGGAAAAACGGAGGCCAGTGTCTCCCTGGTCACGTCGTGAGTCCAGGGAAGCACGGGGCCGAGAGCAGCTAGCTTCCCGACGGAGACGTCCCAAGTTCAAATCCCAGCCCCGTGGCTTGCTGCCTGTGTGACCTTGGGCAAGTTCCTTAGCTCTCTGCGTCAGTCTGCTGCTCCATAAAATGGGCACGATCAAGTAATTGTGGGGAGGAGTGAGTGACTCACGCTCATAAACACCCCTGTGGAATGAACTCCGTGTCAGCTAGTGGTGTTAGTGCCTCCTGGGGGGTGGTGGGCGAGTGACTGCAGAGGGTGTGGCCAGCCCAGTGGCTGGGACAAGAATCGAGTCATGAGCCCCCGGGGTTTCTGGGGTGTGGTCACGGCCACCGCCAGCAGCGTCGTAAACAACACGCTGGGGCGGCGGGTGCTGACTGAGGCCGCACGCTCACCCGCCAGCGTCCTTTTAACAAGCCAGGCGCTGCCACGGTTTTGATTTCGGGGCCATGACGCTGCACCGGGGCGATGTCCAGCAGCAGGTCCACACTGCAGCAAAGTGGATTCAGGCCAAAGTCTAGTAGCCCTGATGCCACCGGCCAGCTGGGACTGGGAAGGAGCCAGGTGGGGGCTTGGCGACCTCTTCCTGACAGACAGTGGCGGTTACAGTGTCACTGGCAGTGTTTTTTCCTCCCGATGCCCTTTTGCAATGACTGGCATCCTACATTCCATGAGGTGTGAGGTTTCTTAATGTGGGAATCAGATCAGGAGTCACTTCCGTACGCCCAGCTGCTTCTCCATTGGGAAAAAAATCCCAAAGCCCCCTTCCTGGCCCATGAGGCCCCTGCACGCTCTGGCCTCTCTGACGCTTTGCTGCTGTCCCTCGGGCACTGCTGGCAGCCACAGTAGCCCTCCAGCATCTGACTGGTCAGCTGCTTCTAGCTCTGAGCCCAGGTGCCCGCCCGGAGATGATGTTAGAGAATATCTGATGCCCTGCACGGCTGCAGGGAGTGCCGGTCACATAGTCTATGTTGCATAGTACACAACCCACACAGCTGTACACGGTGACCCTCGCTGGGAAGATAGGAATGGGTGCCTCATTAACTAGAGGAACCAGATGCCATCTCCCCTGAGAATGGGACTCTGGCTGGGAAAATGAACGCTGGGGAGGCAGCGGGAGGTTTCTGCCAGCCTGGTGAAGGAGGGAGCTGGTAGTGCTGAGTAACTGGGGCTCTGGCCTAAGCTCCTGGTTCCCTCCTTTGTCCCTGGAAGCCAAGGGGCCAGACTGGAAGTAAAGTGAGACATGCTATGCCAAGGATCACCAGAAGGTGGCAGTGTTGTCTCTGACTGGCGGTGAGTGACCATGCAGGCAAGCTCCCTTTTAGAAATCACCCCCAGACTTCAGGATAAGACTGGGCCTGTTGTGCAGTGCCGTGGGGAGGAGAACCAATATTTACTGCTCTCGGTAGGCTATAGGAATGGCGGCGCCCATTTCCCAGGGGAGGGAACCGACTCAGGATGTGTTAGGCCCTTTCACCAGGTCCGGCTGTCAATCCTCTTGCTTGGGTGGGGGCATTGCCCACAACTGGATTTCACGTCCATGCCCCCCAACCCCCAGAGTTGTGGGGCACAGGCACAACAGAAGAGCCTGCAGTGACTGCCCCTGGGTCCCAGGGGGCTCTCTGCCCTCCCAGCCCACCCGCTGACCCTGACCTGGGGTGGGGGCACTCACCTCAGCCTCAGGAGGGAGCTGGCCAGTGCGGGCAGGGCCTCAGCGAGCTTGCAGGCGCCCACGTCCGTGATGCTGTTCTGGGACAGGCTGCGGGGTCACAGGGGGGAGGGCTGACCTCAGTGATGCTCCCTCCTCCCTGCACCCCTGCAGAGCTGAGACACCCTCATACCCTCACCGGGCAGCCGGGCAGCAAACACGTGCCACTGGCCCCGGCGAGAGCTGTGGTGGAGGGCAGCAGCGTCAGACCCGCGGCCGCAGACTGCCGACGTCCATGGCCGCGTGGCTGGTGCCTGGGTGTGCAGGCGGGAGCTCCTCTCCCGCCACCGGTTGAATATTTTTGGCGCGTTCTCTCTTTTTCCTTCGAGCCACTTCAGCCCAGAGATTAGCTAAGAGTTCATGTTATTTGTTAAGTGGCTGTGAGCTCTGCTGGGGGAGAGGTCTGGTTTGTTCATCACTGTGTCCCTGTGCCTAGAGCAGCGCGAAGCACATAGTAGGTGCTCAATACATATTTAAGTGGGGGCAGGAAGGAGGGAGGGAGGAAATTGAGCTCATCACAGTGTTACCTAGAACACTGTAAATTACTAGAGAAGACTCTGTGTCCTGCAACCAACGAAACCCCCGGGAGAACTCTGGAGAATTCTGTGGCTGTTCCCATTCTGGTTATGAAGTGGAGTGTGGGGAGATTTTCGACACCCCCGGTTGACGACACCCCTAAGTTCAGTAAAAAATCATGCAATTTCTCCTGTATCATATCCCTCTCCTGCTCCCCAAAGCCTCTCCCTGCCTCCCACCCCCACCCCGGACACACCAAAGGCAGATGCCTTCCCAGCTCCTGAGAACAGCGGTTTAAAATAACTAAAATGTGCCGTTTTGATACTAATGTTTTGCTGATAAATCTTGATCTCTCTCTCCCATTTCACTCCCTTCCCAACTAGTTTTGCCACTAACTTTATCTCCTTTCACTACCTTCTACTTCACAGCTATGGACCGATTTGTTCCTTTAGTGTGTCTCCTCACTCGTGCACCCCTGAAGTTAGGGGGTCTGTTTAAAGCTGGATCTCCAGGGCCTGGATTGGTGCACCTTAATTATTCTTTGATTAAATTGAGAAGCAATGGGTTAAATGGGTGATTAAAGAAAGAAATGACTGGATACTTCAGTGAATCAATGAACGGATGAATGATGGAGAGGTAAAGTTTTTGAATGGATGGGTGAAAGAATGGGTGAAAGATTAAACGGATGAAGAGTGAACAGGCGAGTGAGCGAAGGCGTGAAGGGCAGCTGGACCTCGGGAACAGGAAGGCAGGAAGTGCAGGCCCGACCCACCCACTCACTTGAGCGTCTCCAGGGCCTTCAGCTGAGGGAAGGTGGCTGCCAGCAGGGCGGCGCCCTCGTCCCCGATCTTGTTCTCACTCAGCGAGTCCAGGCTGTGGGTGGAACCAAACAGAAGCTGCCAGTTAGCACCCCAGAGGCCGCCTGACCCTCCTCCCACCCCTTAGCCTCCCACTGCGTGGGGGGCAAGGCTGTATACAAGCCCCAATGGACCTGAATTGTTTCCATTTTGTTTCTTGGGAGCCCTGTGATTTTTGGCAACTTCCCGAAGCTCTTGGAACCTCAATTACGAAGTGGGATCATGCTCTCCACCCTGCCTCTCCCCCTCCGGGGTTCCTGGGAGCAGCAGGTGAAGCTGGGCAGGGAAAGGGGTTTCCAGGCCACCAAAGGACTCAACCCTTTCATTATTGGGGATCCCCATCTGCTGTCCCTTCCCAGAAGTGGGCGATCTGCTCACTCACACCAGCCATGCTGAGGAAGGAGTTAAGGAAAGATGGAGAAAGAGAGAGAGAGAGAGAGAGAGAGACAGAGACAGAGAGAGAGAGACAGAGACAGAGACAGAGACAGAGAGAGAGAGCATGTGCACTTGAGCGCACCCCCAGCGTCAGCTCTCAGGGGGGCAGGTTTGTGGTCAGAGCCTGAGATCTAGGGAGGTTCCAGGGTCTATACTCACTCCAGATGCTGAAGGGAGAAAAAGGCCTCAAGTATCTTCACCAGTTTGGGGAAAGCCTGGGGGCCCAAGATGGGGCCCAGCCTAGGAGACAAAAAGCAGGAGTGAGACCCCAAAGAGACAAGACCCTCAACTTGGTCCCAGGTGGAATGGAGGGCACAGTGAGGCCTTTCTGTCCACATCTTCCCCCCTTCCTTCCTTCTCCAGCCCCCCGAGTGGGACCCCCATCCTGTCTACTCTGGGGAGATTTCTCTAAACCCCTAATAGCCAGCTGGGTTTCTTCACTCCTGTGACATCCACCTCCACCTTCTCCTGCCCCGGTCTGGAAAAGCGGCTCCCGAATGCGGGGCCCAGTAGAGACGGGGCACTTATTTCCCTGCAGAGCAGTAGCACGTGGACCAGCCCTGAGGCTGACGTCCCGGGCATACGCCTGCCCTCCATGCAGGTCAGAGCTCATTTAACCAGCTCAGTGGCGCTGAGCTAAGGGTGCTTCTTATTCTCCTTCACAGAGGGGAAACTGAGGCACAGAGCCATTAATAGACTCACACAAGGTCATACAGCGTGGACTGACATTGAGACCAGACTTTGAGGGAAGGCGAAAGACAAGGGAAGGTTTTGTTTTAAAAATGGAGTTAAATGCACTCACTGTGAACTACCTTTTGCTTTGCAATTACGTCCTTTGGACCTTTTTTTAATTTTAAAATGTTTATTCTTCAATATCATTTTGGTGCCAGCTGTGGTTATTTTTGCTTGTTTGAATACACACACTTGATAAAATTTAAAAAAGGCAGCTGCACTTTGTCAATCAAATTCATTCTAGAAAATTCTTGTCTTTGAAACCCCAAATCCAGGCACCACTGGCCTCGACAAAAGGTCTGCGGACGAGAGTCTGAAATGTGATTTGAATCTGGGCTCTGTCCCTTCACTGCTGCAGGGTCCTCGGGCAAATGCCCTTCTCTCTGAGTCTCAGTCCCCTCGAAAGTAGCCCCGTCTTATCGGGTTGCTGGAAGGAGTAAGGAATCCTGTCACTGAATATCGGTTGCTTGCCTACTATGTGCCAGGCCCACAGCCTGCCGAGGAGACAGTGGTGGATGCACCAGACAAAACCCCGTGCCTTTGCGGAGCCAATATTCCAGTGGGCAAGATGGATATGACAGAAATCTATTCACATCCGGTGTGGGAGATAATTCATCACAAGGAGGGATAGTTCAGGGCTGAGGGGCGTCATCCTACTCTTACAGCAGGAGGTCAAAAAAGCCTCACTCAGTGAAAACCAGAAGGAAGTGAGGGCATGGGCTGTGCAGATATCTGGGGGAAAAGCATTGAGGCGGAAGGCTCAGCCCATGCAAAGTCCCAGAGGCCACATTGTGTCCAGCGGCTTGAAAACCAGACGGCCTGGGAAGGAGTTAGGAGGTAGGGGTGAGGCGGTCAGAGAGGCTGGGGCCAGGAGGGCCCTGTGTCCCAACACTGTCCTTGTAGGGTTTTAGAGGGCAGAGCAGCCCGACCGGTAGGCAGGTGGGGCCTATGGGGTAGCTGGCACAGTGGCTGCCCGGCACACACCCAAAATAGTCCTTTCCTTCCTTAGAACTTTCTTGGGGCTTCCAGCCTCCAGGTGGTTGGTCTCCTGGTTCTGGGCTGTTCCACCCCATGCCTGCTGTCCCCCAGAGCATAGTTCCGACCTCTCACTAGGGACTTTTTAAGCTGAAAATAATTCAAAGTCAGAAAAGGCCTTTGGTGATTGTTTTCATGTATTTCCTCTTTTTAGTAACATTTTTACCCCTGCACAAATCTGGTACACTGTTCAAAACAAGAAATGCTTGGCTTTTTCTGGGTCATGGGGCAGAAGTGGGGACTGGGGGTACGATCAGAAGGAACAGACAGCTCGTGGGTAACCAGCTGGGGCCTGGGGCAAGTGACTTAACCTCACTGGCGCTCAGTTTTCTCATCTGCAAAATGGAGAAGATAATGGCTTTCTCCTGGAGATGCCCTTGAGATGAATGAGATGACTTGTAAAATGCCCTGAATGTACTGTAGGTGGTTACTAATTCCTTCCTATCGTTTGATGATTTTAGAGCCCTAAAAAAGCCCAAACATGAATTTGGCTTTTCCTTTGTTAGAACAAGTCAGGCTCGGCTGACTTTTATGACTCTGGAAGAACAGTTTATACGCTCCAGGACCCCCGAGACCGCATTGGTGAGTGGGAGCCGAGGGCCATGGTGGAGATGCTGGTTCCCTGGAATAGATCCAGCTGGACTGGCCACATGCTGGTGGCTACCCATCTGCGGTGACCCAGGGGCAGCTGGCCCCAAGAACCTGCCAAGTCTCCAAGTCTGTTCTCCTGGTTGCCCTGCCTAGGACAGGGCAAGCCTCTGCTGCACACAGAGTGACCAACCATCCCAGTCAAATGGGGACTGAGAGACCTTCTGGAACACGAGACTCAGAGCTAAAATCAGGACCTTCCCTGGTGAGCCCGGATGTTTGACCACCCCAGCTGTGTATCAACAGCCCCTGGGAAGCCTTCAAGTGCAGAAAGACTCCTGGGTCTGAGCCATTGAGTTAGGGTGGGGTCTGAGCACCCAGAAGCTGTGCAGCCAGGGCTGAGAACCTGACCTGGAAGTGGGGTGGGCCCCTGGGGTCTAGGGGGTGGTGTTAGCCAGGGCCAGTGTTCCACTGGAGAGTCCACCCCTTGACCTTGGCAGTGAGCAAGCTCTGGCGCAAGGGCACTGTGTATGTAGTCCATGGCATAGCAGGGAAAAGACTCAGATGGTGGTCCTGGCAGCACCATCCTAACGAAGGCCATGGGGAGTACATTCTCCTGCCCCCGGTCAAGCTAAAATTCCTGGAAGGTCTTTCTCCTCCTCTCCTCTGCTTTTGCTATCACTGTATGACCACTCCACATGGTTTGTTCCTACTCCTTCATTAAACTTCAGTGTTTCAGTCACCTCCTCCAGGAAGTCCCCCTTGACCTCCCCCAAGTGTATCTTTCTTGAGTTTCCTGCTGGTAGCAACTGTCTATTTACAGGAGCCTATGAACTGTTGGAACTCTCACCTGTTGAATGAACGGATATGAATGACCACGAGAACCAGTAAGTAGGTCAGTTAGCACTGGGGCTAGTTTCCAGAGTGGTGGGACAGGGGGGTAAGAGTGATTCTGGGGGGCCTCCTTGGTGGCGCAAGGGATTAAGTCTCGGCACTATGAAGCTATCTGCAGCCACTGCAGCACGAGTTTGATCCCCGGCCAGGGAGCTTCCCACATGGCGCAGCAGGCCTCTCCTGTCTCCCCGCTGCTCCCCTCAGCAGTGGATTTCAGTCAGTCTGTCTGTTCTGTTCCCCACTCTCTCTCTGGTGAATCCCTCTGCCCCCCACACACCTCTGAACTACACCCCAGATCTTGTATGCATTAAAAAAAAAATCTTTTTTTCTTTTTTTTAAAGAATGACTCTGGGGACCTATCTCTACTCAGTTGGCATAAGCTCATCTGATACTAGAGAAAAAAACACGAGGGGACCCAAGAGCATCCACCCCTTTGCTTACGCAAACTCCAGCGTCTTGAGGTCCCGGACAGCAGGGAGATCCCCAGCTGTGTCCACTGAGGAACTTCTCATCCTAAAGAGAACAGGCTATGTTTAGAGGACAGCAGGCTCTTCTGTGGCTGAGTCCCAACCGATGAATCCCAGTGCCCAATATTCCCTGGGAGCACTGCCTCCCATGGGGTTATTAGACTTCCACGTTAAAAAGAAAACCCTCAGGTTGGCATGTCATTAAAACACAGCTGTATGCTTCATGGGAAAGAGCCTCGAACTAGGCATCAACCTATGTGAGCCCAGACAGCACACAGTAGGTGCTCAATGTGTGATGAAGGTATGAGTGAAAGACAGTTCATTTGTTCTGTGTTCAAGTGTCCTCTGCCCATGGAACCTCAGCATTCCATCATCAATAAAATGGGGGCGATACTGGGCCTGGCTCCCTGGAAAGGTGGCCGCAGGCATCACTTCCATTATTAAATGCAGAAGGCCGCTCATTAACTCCAACAGGGGAGCATGTCTCCCTGGCTTAGTAAACAATTGGGTGCAAGCTGTTGGTAAGTTTTGAATAGGACAAAATGATGTGTCCTGGGCAACCTGCCTGGGTAGTGACTGCAGTGAGGATTCTGGGTGGCCACTGCATAGGGAGGATGGACATGGGGTACCCCACCAGAGAGGAGACCCTGAAAGCACTGGTGGAAAATTTGATATTAGGTGCTGCAGGTCCTCAATCTGCGTGACCTGGCTCACCTCCCATGCCTCTCCCTCTCACCTCTGGATCTGCACGAGGTTGCCCAGGTCTTCCACATCCTTCATGGACTTAGCTTTGAAAGGTTCAATGGTGAACTTCTCCTCTGCTGCTTGGAGTAGCTTAGTCTCCCCTCGCTGTTGTAGGGATTCCCAGAGCTCCACTGTGTCACTCAAGGCGGCCCTGTGGAGGAAGGGCCTCAGACCCAGGCACAGTAGCTGGGCTAGACCATAATGGAGGAGTGCTCCATGAAGGGACCTCCTATCATTCACACACTTTCCTTCATCAGTTTACCCCCTACCTCCTCCAGAAATACTTTCACCACCACTACAACCCTTATCAATCCTTCCTTTTCCTCAACTTTCCCACCGGGTTTCCTTTTTTGCTTTGGCTACCAGGAAGCTCAGCGCCAAATTCTTGGTTGAACCACTGTACTTGGTTGAACCACTATAATGGTGTAGCATCTTATAGTTTGGTTAAAGTATGTTTAGGAAAAAGGTGGTAGACTCTCTGAAGATTAGACTGAAGTGATGGTGCAGATCACACAACTTAAATGAGCCAAATTAAGGAATTTAGATTTCATCCTGCGAGTGCCTCTGAAGGCTTGTCAGCAGCAGGGAATATGACCATATTCAAGTTCTGGGAAAATCACTCTGGTGCTTGAATATAAAGTGAAGTTAAAAGAAGAGAGAATGAAGGCAGGAAGACCGGGGGTGGCGGTGGGAGGGGGGCTGTGAATTTAATCTAACCATGAGAAAACAGTGGCTTGCTCAGGGGACAGAGAGAAGAAAATGAATTGGATCCAGATCGGTCTTAGGTTCTAGATGTGGCCTAGTGTCTACACATGGCAGATCTTCAATGTTGGTCAAAAGAATGATGCCGCCCCTCCCAGGCTGTGTGACCTTGGGTAAATTGCTATCACTCTCTGAGCCTCCACGTCCTCATTTAAAAACAAGGGGAAACCCCTGACTGCTCTGTCCACTAATTGAGATCCCACAGAGGAGCACTGGGCACTGCAGGTGCTCACTGTAAAGAAGCTCCCACCCCTGCCCCCTGCCCCCACCTGAAACGGGTGACACAGCTGAGTCCCACGAGGCTCCCCAATCCAGAGGGGTCGACGCCAGTGCTGCGGAGGTCTAGGGAGAAATCCTGGCCCGCTGCCTGCAAGGCACTGCTCAGCACGTGGATGTCGGGAGGCGTGAGCCGGGTGCCCAGGAAGGAGAGGCGGGCGGGGAGCCCCTGCACCACGTGCTTCCAAATCCCAGGGTCAGAGGCCTCGTGGGCACAGTGCAGCAACTCCAGAAGCCGCCCTGCCCGCAGCATCCCTGGCTGCAGTCGCTTCAGGTACCTGGCGAGCACTTTCTGCTTCCTCTTTGCCAAGGTACCCGCTGCTGGTCCTGCTAGGGCTCCCAGGCCGCGAGCCAGAGGCTGGAAGACCAGACCTGCCAAAAACCGAGGCGAGCCCTCCAGCCAGTTGTCGTAAGGCCTCTTTTTCCTTGGAGTCAAGGCCAAATACTGCGGTAGTTCCTTGTCCTTGACCTCGTTGCTCAAAGCCAGCCACACAGCCCCCAGGAAGCATTGCAGGAGGAAGCTGGGGAAGGCCAGCTCAGTCTCCGGGGCCCCTGGGGCGGGCAGCAGCAAGCCTTTGGCCACAGCCCAGGCCCTTGCCTCCGCCGAGCAGAGTTGGTCCTCGCCCAGGGTGCTGCGATGTTTGCGGCCGAGCTCCCAGGCCAGCTTGGCTAGTCCCACCAGGGCCCCCGGCGGGCTGTCGCGGGCTGCTGGGCCTACGAGGCCCACGAAGAGTCCCGTGAGGGTGGAGGGCAGCTCGGCCTCCTCTCCTGGCTCCAGGAGGGCCTCAGAGAGCTGGCACACCGCCCGGCACAGCGTGGGGCTGTGGCTGTGACTGAGCAGAAAGGGCTGTCCCCGGAGGAGCCCCAGGGTCCTGTCTCCGTGCCCCGTGGCGCCCAAGAGCTCAAAGTAGTGCGTCACATAGGCCTGGGCCTGCTTGGCCGAGAAGCCCACCAGCTCAAACAGGGCGTCGGCCTTGCTCAGGCTCTGGGCCAGGCGGCCCCGGGGCCGGGCTGTGAGCAGCAGGGTGCAGCCCCGCAGCAGCTTGCGCTGGAAGAGGCCCGCCAGCAGCCCCCGGAGCGAGCGGGGCAGGGGGCCGCATGAGCTGTGCAGGAGGCCATCTGGGTTCTCCAGCTCTTCGAAAGCATCCAGGATGAACAGGACGCGATCCGGCCTCCTCAGGATGTGGCTGAAGACCTGGTCATCCACTGGCAGGGGCCGTGGGCCCAGGAGGGACAGCAGATCCTGCAGGCGGTAGGTGTCCCCCGGGCGCTCCAGGCAGTGGCAGGGGAAGGAGAAGACGAAGTCGTACTGTGGCAGCTGGCCACGGGCCCATGCCTGGCCCACGGCCCGGGCCCAGTGGCTCTTCCCCTGTCCTGCCTTGCCCAGGACAGCGATCACCTGCGTCTCACGAGGCCGCCGGCGGTCGCTCGCAGCCTGCAGCACCTCGGTCAGCCCCCCTCGGGCCAGCTGCCGCTCTGCCCAGTCCGGAGTGGCTAGCTCCCTCTCCTGGCTCTTGCCGCTGATCCTCTCCAGCCGCGCTCTCATCAGGTCCACCTCCACCAAGATGCCCTCCGGGCCTGTGGGCTCGGCCTGGTACTTGTCCCGCAGCGCACGGCAGAACTTCTCCACACTCTCTGTGGAGACGAAGGGAAGGGGTCGGGGGGACACTAGCGGCAGGACTGGCCTGTAGGAGGGCCAAGAGAGACGAGCCTGGACGCTATCACCATTCATCCATTTGCCGCACAGCCTTCACCCACTGCCTTCTTTAGTAACTGTTTCATTCAGTTACCCAGGCACTCACTCGCTCGCTCACTCATTCATTCATTCATTCATTCATTCATTCATTCATACACCCATTCATCCACTCACCTTCTCACTTGTATCTATCCACTCCTTCATTTACTCGCAAATCTGTTTCTCCTTTTACCATGGAGGGCTGTGGAATTCATGTGTCTGGCTTCAAACCCTAGCCCCACCGCTCATTAGTGTCATCTTGAGCATGTTATATGCCCCACTGTGCCTCAGTTTCCTCATCTGTAAGATGGGGATACTGCTAGGGTTATTGTGACTCTAACAATTTATCGATTGTGCTTAGCAGAGCCCCTGGACGAGAGCAGGACTTAGTGATTTAGGAACTTCTAGTTCCGCCTTCCACGGCTCCCAGACTCCTCATCAACTTTTTCCTTCCTCCCCTCACTCAGTTCCCTCTCTTCCTCATTCATGCTCTCAGCCTCACAAACAGGATGTCGACCCCTACTGTGGGTTGACTAAGGGGCAGGTCCCCTGTCAGTACTAACTAGAAGACTGAAGAAATGCTGAAATGCTGGCAGAAGCTGATGAGTACATGAATGAATGAATGAATGAGTGAACGAGTGAATGAATGAGCCAGCAAATAAAGGGATGGATAAGTGTTGAGTCACTGAGCGAGATGCAGCTGGATTTGGGCTTCTACCTCCAGCATACCACTCACCAGGCCATTTTGGAAGCTTGCTGGAGACCTCGAGAGCCGCTGAGCATTGGCTGGGGGACAGCTCGTTCTCTGGAGATGAAGAAGCTGGTGTCAGAGGGAGGTGAGAGGCACCCTGGGGACTCCCCTCCTTTGGGGGTGGTCAGTCCTCTTAGCCTCTTAGCCGTCCCAGGGCGGGGCAGGCAGGGGCTGAGGTTGCAAGATCATGGTCTGAGGCTGTATCCTACTCAAAGATGTCTTTCTTTCACCAGCTGTACTTTTAAGATATAAAGTACCTGTCACGTTTGAACGGGAGGTCAAGGCTGGTTCAGGCATGCCAGGAAGGTCTGCTGCTGATGGGGCAAAGGGGCTGGTGGAGCCCGGCCGGTCTGGGGACTTCGGAAGGCTGTGGACAGCTGGGCTGCTGGAAGGGGGTGTCTGGGTCACCTGGGGCATATCACCTACATTGGGAGGGAGAAGAGTGTGAGAACAGCCAGGTAACCGCAGGGAGACATTTCAGGATGGAGGCAAGGAAAGGGCTTTGGAGGAAATGTTCCTAGAGACTTGGTTTCCCATCTGTGAAACAGACACAATCAGCTTGTAGGGTGCCTAGGACAGGTGCTTTGATAGCACTCTTCCTGCTGTGTGTTAAGTGTTCATTTTCCTCCCTATTGGGAATGCTCTCTTGTTTCTGGGGAGTCGGTGGATTGTACAAAATCTGACATGCAACCTACAAGGATGCTCTGAAATTGAAAGGAAGTATCCCCCTGGTGTCATCCCCATCCCTGAGAGTCCAAATGTAACTTTCCTTGGACAATACAAAGCCTCTCAGTGTAATGGATCTGCAGAGACCATTCTGCTGACCAGGAAACAAGGAAGTTCTGAGAAAGGTGTGTAAGGATGCGCACCAGGCTGTTCACAGAGGTACACTAAAAGAGTGAGGCAGACTCAGTAACTCAGCAAGTAACTCTTGTTGTTCAGCTTGTGAAGGAGCATGTGTTGACACTGCTTTAAAAATATAATCATTTCCTAAGAAAAGACTCAGTGGGGGAAAGGGACAAGTGGAAGTCACCCAATCACTTGGTGGGTCACTCACCTAGACCACCTTGGGGAAGCTCTACTCCCTGGCTTTGATTTTTGGGAAATGGAGACAGAGGACGGTGTCCTGGGGAGGGGGATCATGGGAGGTGCCGGGCTACAACTGTCAAAGGTACAGAAAGGGGAAGCAGAGCCGAGGAGCGGTCAGGTAGGAGGGAGGGGCCGGGGAGTGGGGGGGCCTGACACACTCACCTTGGCAGATGAGTATACTGGAGACCCCTGGCCCAGCCCCTGAGATTTGCCAGAGTCCCTGGGGCAGAGTGGGAACGATCTGGATGGGTCCAGCAGGGAGATTCAGGCAGCTCCAGAGGGAACCGGAGGGAGGCACTGGGAGAGACAAAGACAATGAGGAGGGCGCCTCCCTGGTGTCTATGCTGTGATCCTGTTTCCTGATTATTTCCTTACCATCTGACTCCCCTTCTAAGGGGCTTCAAGCTGCCTGAGAGCAGCAGCCTTGTGTGTCTTGCCTTGGGGATCCTGAGAAGAGAGACTACACAGAGCCGTGCTCAGTTCACATGTGCATGCGCAGGGGTGGCGGGAGAATGCTGGACTGGGGGGATCCCCTGCTACGCCTCCCAGGGATGCGTTTCCTACCAAGGCGTGTTCTCTGGCCAGGGCTGAGCTGACAGGGGCCCTGAGCATTTGACTGGCTGGAATGGCAGTGGGTGACACAGATGGGGGAATTCCTGGCCTTGCCTTAGCCACTCTGCGGGGGAGACCTCCTCTCCAAGGCAGTAACCTACCAGGCGCCAGCACGGTTTCCCCCAGCAGGGGCTGGCCTGATGCTGGATCCTTGCAGAACAGTCCAGGTGGAGTCAAGGAGGCGCTCACTGGCCCCACCAGGAAAGCGCCAGTCACCATGGGCACAGCGGGGGGCTCAGCTGTGAAGAGGGGGGCCGTGTTAGAGAGATCGTGGGGTGAGATTTGGGTGGGTGCCGGGAGGGGCCTCCCTGGAGTGGGCGTGACAGGGTAGGGTCTCTGCTCTGACTCAGAGTTTAGGAGGGGGCAGGGACAGGTTTTGCAGGAGAAGCTGAGTGTGCGGTGGCTGGCAGCTGCAGAGCGCAGGCTATGGAGCTGCGGTCTTGGTTCGCATCCCAGATGCCCCCTCCCGAGCTGTGTGACCTGGGACAGGTGGCTTCTCCGCGCTAGGTCTTGGCTTTCAAATGCTGCATGAGTGCCCAAGGAGGCGGGGCTCCCTGCCTCGCACCCCGCACCGCTCTGCCAGCTCACCTAGCTTCCGGTGCTTCAGGTCCACGGGAGGATCCTCTGGGAAGGCTGCGGAGAGAGCATCACAGTCAGTCACCCCAGGAGAAGTGGCGGTTCGAGTCCAGAGGGGCTCATGGGTGCTTACAGGCCACAGACCTGAAGAAAAGTGGCCTTGGGGACCCCCACCCTGCCTCTGGCTGTTCCTGCCCCAGTGGCGTGTCTGCTTGAGCCCAATAGCACCTCACAGCACCCAGAGCAGTGCGGGGGGGCTGGGGGGGTGGGGGTTCTGGAAGAGGCAGGGCCACATGGGGGGCACAAGAGGAGTTTGAGTTAAAAAAAAAAAACACAACCTCTAAACAAAACCCCCTTCTGACCCCTTGCCTCGAATCTTTACAGCTCAACCTCTCTGAGCCTTTGGTCTCTTATGTGTGAAAAGGTGGGATGGTGACTCCTACTTTGCAGGAGCACCCTGGAAATCAGTGGGTGTCAAGCTAGGGCTTTGATCATCAAAGGAGAAAACCCCACATGGCCCCTAGCAAGGTTCCGGGGAGAGAAAGTGAGAGACTGCAGTTCACTTTGATGTTGCGTCATGATGAACTGGATGGTTTGTGGGGCACAGGAAGGGAGAGAAGCCCCTGTGGCTGGAACTTAGTGGCTCACGGGGAGTATGAGGGGTCAGAAGGGCATAGGTCAGCAAGCTTTGGGTATGTATTTTATTTCCACTGGCGGGTTAGCAGGATAGTGAAAAGGTCTGATTTACATTTAAAAGCCACTTTGGCTGCGGATAAGGACTGATGAAGGAGCAGGGAGACTGTACAAGAGGCTCAGCGAGGTGCAGGTACTTGCCCAAGGTCACATAGACCCCAAATAGCAGATGCAGGATTCAAACCCAGTTCTTACTGACTCCAGAACCAGCGCTTGCAATGACCTCTCTCAAACACAGGGGTGACAACTACCGCATGGAAGAGAAGCCAGCACCGAAGGATGCTTTGGAGAGGACGATCGACCAGTGGGGGCAGAAACCCACCAGGAGAAGGGCACCCAGACTGAGTGTCCTCCCTGAGCACCAGGGAACAGTGGTGAGTGGAGAGGAGGAAGGAGAGCACCAAACCGGGCCGAGGAGATAGGACTTAACAAGGGAAGCAACCGAGAACCACGGCAGGCTGGGATCCCAGACAGGCCAGGCCCCGGCGAGGGTAAGGGGGCCAGGTGGGGACCACTCACGTCTTTTCTGACTTCTCTGCCCTGCTTCCTCCCGCAGCTCCACAGCCTCATTGGTCACTTCGTCCAATCCTATCTCTACTTCGGAGAAAAACCAAAGATACCGACACAGTCAGTGGATCCCCAAAGGGAGTCTCCATCATCCCAGCTGGGGAGGGAGCTGACCGCCCAGGGAAGGGTGGTGCTCTCCAGGGAACAGGGAGGAAATGCGGATTGAGCCAAGGGTCCCCAACTCACTGAAGATGTCTTTGCTCAGACCCTCCAGCTGGGAGTCCTGGAACACGTACTGGTCCAGTTCCGCTGCCCAGGAAAAGAGCAATTGGTGAGTTCTTCCTGCCTGTCCACCCTGTGCCAGGCACCCAGAGAGCTGTGACCCTCCAGGCCTGGCACACAGTGGGGGCTCAATAAATGGTTGCTGAATAAATGAATGAAGGAAAGAACACTGAAATCCTAGGGCTCCTAGCTAAAGGAATAATGTCATTTATCCACAAAAACGTAGCTGTCGTTACCAAGTAGTGCAAGGAAAGCTGGTGGCGTTGCCATGGGCTTGAGTTTAAATTCTAGCTCTGTCTCCTACTAGCCCAACTAGCACTGTGACCTTGGGTCAGTTACTTTACCTCTCTGGGCCCCCATTTCCTCATCTATGTAATAAGAATCAGGAATGCCTAAAAACTAGTATGGAGGGTGACGATTAGAGGCTCTGCAGTGAAGATATCCAACATAGAAGCCAAAGCACAGGAGGTGCTCAATCATGGTGGTTAATTCTATGATACCTGACACGGCTTGGAGCCAATGGGAAGATATTTATCATGACAGGAAGTTAGAAGAGAGAGTATACAGTGGGGTGGGACAATCAGGGAGGGCTTCCCAGGGGAAGGGTTCCTGGGGACACGTCTTGAAAGGTGGGGGCTGAGTCTAAGTAGAAAATGAAGGGCTTTCCAGGTAGTGGGACAGTTAGGAAAGACATGTGGGGTATGTTTGGGAAGCTCTAAGCGATAGATGACTACAGAAGTTTCATGCTGGGGAAAATTAGGACTTGATTTTACAGCCAGTGGGGAACCAGGAGGCTTAGGAGCCAAGGGATGGAGTGATGGAGGCGATGGTGGTGGTGGTGGATGGTGAAGATGATCAGCTTGATAATTATGCTCATGTTGGTGGCAGTGGTGGGGTGGTGCCTAACACTCACTGAATTACTCTCCGCAAAATGCTTTCCTAAATACTTTATACACAGAAACTCATTCAGTTCTCACAACCATCCCATGAAGGGAGTTTTATTATCCCCATTTCACACACATGGAAGCCAGTGCAGCATTTTAGAATGTCTCAAATGATTGCATGCCCAGGCCAGGTATGTCCCTCTCAGAGCACAGAGAAAACCCACAGGAGCAGACTTGGGGGACGCTTCTCCCGCCACCTGCTTAGGCAACTCCTACTGCCTATGCCCTCCAGGGGAAAAAAAAAGCCCCCAAATCCTAAGTTATGGCCAAACCCCTCATTACCGTGAGTGCCGTCCATCCCAAACTTGTCTGCGTCCCCCAAGTTAAATCCCCAGGAAGGAAAAGAAGCCAGCTGTCTCTCAATTCTGTAACTTTGGAGACACACAGAGGCTGATCCTTTCCATGCGTGAGATGCTGGATTTACTGTGCTGGGGAAAGACTGGCCACACTCATGAGGAGCGCAGCCCTGCTGAGTGACATGGTTCTGCTGTTGCCACTGAAGACTGTTGTGCAGATTGTTCACTGTACAAGTGTCCCCAGCCAAGAAGGCCAACAAGAATCCAGCCTGCACTTTGATAACTGAGCTGTTTCTGGGGGTTGGGGCCATCAGAAGAAGGGGTGTCTTTTTCTAACCCAACAAAGCATCTGGATGAGAGAGTGGTGATTCTGGTGGGAGGAGGAATCCTTTACTACACCCCACCCCCACCAAAATTCAACAGAAATTCTTCTCCCCAAAGAGTTCTGCCCTTGCCTAAAAGCTAGAGCTCTTTATTTAAGCTGCAAACCAGCCTCTTAGCCTAAGCCTTAGCAAACCTCCTCAACCAGAAACTTTCCCTTTTGTGGCTGAGATGAGGAAGAATGAGGTGAGCATTTCAGAGTCTTCCCCTACTCTCTCTAACACAGCCTTGCCTTACCTCTGTAAACACAACCTCCTTATCGAGAGATAACTCTAATAGCACCTACTTCCTTTGCTGCCCGTAAGGACGCAGTGAGGTGGCATATCCAGGACTGGCCTCCACAAGTGCCTCTCAAATCATAGTTATTACAAAGATTGGGGTAGTTTGACTTAGGATTCAGGGGGATCAATGGGGAACGAGGCATGGTATGGACTTTGTGGGAGAAAAGGAAAGAAGAACAAGAAATAGAAAAAGGCACAGAAATGGAGCAGAGGACGCAACAGTGAGATTTTGTTGTCTTGAGCTCATGAATGAAGGGGCCTCTTTCCCTAGCTAGTCTCCACCGCCTGTCTTCCCAAAAGTCTCCATTCTCCTGGCCTTTACTCCCACCCCCCCTGATTTCTGAGGGAGGGGCCTACTGTGCTCCAGGTGAGTAGCTGAGGTTGACAAGAGAGGAAAAAAAAAAAAAACTCTCTCCCTCTCTGGAATCAGAAAGTGTCCTCACCGATATTAGCGTAAACATCCCTGGTTTCTTCATCACCTTCCACTGACCACAACAACTTGCTGAACTGTTCGCAGTTGATGGTATCCATGTCGGGTTCTGGGAGGGAAAGTCCTGGGGTGAAGCAGGGAAGATCCGGAAGGAGGATGGGTTAGGGGCGGGAGGGAGAGGCAGGACTTGGTTGGGAGATGTCCCCATTGGGAGGGAGCAGCGTCGCGCAGGCGTCGGCAGGCGTCGGAGCTGTCCGTGGTGCTGACCGGAGTTCGCGCCGGCAGTTCCCCTGGTTACTGACTGCTTCCAGGCAGGTTGAGGGATATGGAGGGACCCAGGAGGGACCAAAGGGAGGAAAGCCCACCTGGGAAGAGCTCGAGGTCTTCTTCCCCGGAGAGGTCCATGTGGTCATAGAGGTGGTAAAGCTGCAAGGGGTCAGTGTTGCTGTTGAGAAGGTCCAGGTACCCGCCTTCAAGAGCCCCGAACTCCATGGCGGCACACTGTCCGCTGCCTGGAAGGGAGATATGCACAGTCACCTGGGGGTGGTGGTGCTGGAAACACGTAGAGAGTTAATACCACAGTTCCCAATTGGGTTTCTCAGAGAAGGCCAGGGTTTTTTTTTGGGGGGGGGAACAAAGAAAGTGAGCAAAGGTGCTTACTCTGACATTCTCAGTCAGGACAGTGGGGAGAGGAAGTCATATTTCCTTCCTTACAACCATGCTTGGAAGAAGAATCCCATGATACAGAAGGGGGAACTTGGGAAGTGTAGATTCAATATTCTGTCATGAATGACAACAGCTGAGATTTATAGAGCACCTACTATGTGCCAGACACATGAACTGGCACATTTAATCTCCCTATCAACAATAATATAAGATTTATACTATTACTATCCTCACTTTACACATGAGAAACCTTAGGCTCAGAGAGGTGAGGTGACTTATGGAGGGTACCCCAGGTCCAAACGAAGGCAGGATTCTGTTCTGGGCAGTGTGACTCAAGAACCGCATTTAAATGCTATGCTCTGCTGCCTTGGGTGACCACAGCAGAATTCTGTTCCTCTTTGTCTTTCAGTTTCTCAACTTGTAAACTGAAGGAGTTGGGCCAGATTTCCTCTCAGACCCTCATCATCACTCATCAAAGGACATATCGAGTATCTTCAATACTACTTCATTTAATCTTTAAAGTAATGTTGGGTGTGTCCTTTCAAAAACTTGTATACAAACATACATAGACACATAGTTCATAAGAGCCAAAATAAGGAAAACAACTCACATGTCCATTGATGGTTGAATGGATTAAAAAAATGTGGTAAATCCATTCAATGAAACAATAGTCAACCAGAGGAAGGAAGAAGGTATAATGCATGCACAACAGGGAGGGAACTTGAAAACATGATGCTGAATCAAGCCAGAAATGAGGACCCACTGGTTGTAGGGTTCCATTGCAGAGGAGGCAAATCTTCAGAGGCAGAAAGTAGATTAGTAGTTGCCTAGGGTTGGGGAGAGATGTGGAGGGATATGGGGAGTAAGTACTAATGGGCATGGGGTTTCTTTCGAGGGGGATCATGAAAATGCTCTAACATTGGATATGGGGGTGGTTGCACATTGTGTGAAAATTCTAAAAGGACCCTGAATAAGTGAATTGTGTGACAGGTGAATGAGATTCCAACAAAGCTATTAAAACAAAACTCCAACCTTATAACGTAGGTATTATTGTCTCCATGTTGCAGATGAGGAACTTGAGGCTCAGAGAGGCTAAGCGTCCTTCCTATATATGCAGCTTTTTATAGTCAGAGCTGAAGTGAAGCCCCATCCATGTGGCCCCAATGCTCCCACCCCAAAGCCCCCACCCCAATGCCCCCAGCCCCAGGAATGTTCATTCTTAGAGCTCCTGCCCAAAAGCACACTCAGTCCTCACTTAATGTCCTCAACAGGCTCTTGGAAAATGCAGCTTAGAGTGAAATGACATCTGATGAAACCAGTTTGACCAGAATCCAATTGGCATGAAAGAATGAAGTTCCTAGTGCATACTTCTGCCCACAGGAATATCACTAGACATCTGAGTAACGGCTACAAGCACTCCTAACAGTCAACAGTCATGGATATTCATTTTTCAACCCTCTTATTTCAGTTCAGAGTAGAGGGGGCTGGAGTCTGTTGCAGCAGCAAGATCCAGAATGCCCTTCCATCACACACACACACACACACACACACACACACACACACACACACACACACACTGACCGAGACACACTAGTGAAGTTCATGTGCCTGTCTCGGGGTTGTGGGAGGAAACCAGAGTCCTGGACTGGGGGGAACAGGCACGCTCCCCCCAGTGGCCCTGGCTGGGTGTACATTTCTTTTTCTCATCATTGTATAAGCACTTGTTTTTCTAGAAACCGAGTAGTCTGAAAGAGGAGAGTCTTATTTGCTCACAGCTCTGGAGGCCAGGACTCCAAGACCCAGATGTTGGCAGAGCCACCGTCCTTCTGAGAACTTCCTTGCCTCTCCCATCTTCTGGAACTGGCGGTATTCCTGGACTTGGGACCTGGTTGCCGATCACCCCAATCTCCGCCGCAGTGGTCATGTGACACCCTCTGCACCTCCACCTCTATGCTTTCTCTTAGGACACTGCATTGGATTTAAGGTCTACCGGATAATCCAGGATGATCTTGTTTCAAGATGCTTAACTTAATTACAGCTGCACAGACTTTCCAAAGAAGGTCACGTTCACAGACTGCAGGGATTTGATGTGGACATATCTTTGGGAGGAGCTTCCACCCACTCTACATGGGACATGGACACCTGCTGCCAGGAATCAGAGGAAGCTTCTCGGAGGAGGTGAGGGGAGAGCTAGCTTTGAGGGCTGGGTATCTGAGAACTTTCTGAATGGTCCCTGCTGAATCAGAAGAAAATGGATTTGAAACAGGGAAGGAGGCGCATGGGCAAGGCCATGGGAAACACACTTTCTGCTCCCCACCGGGTTCCAGCTGCCTCTTCGCCTTTCACTCATCTGCCCTCACTATCTACAGAGAGTCTCAACGCAGACCCCGGATATCACAGAGAATGAACTTTCCAGTCTTGGGTGGGGCTGTGGCTGGGTTTGCCTCTTCATAACCAGGCTGCAGGAACCCAAACACGAAGGGCTGCACAGAAGCCCAGCCAGCCGTGACCGGAGGAAGCAGAACTGAAAGATGGGGCCCCACCCTCCTCTGAGTGGGCCCAGGCTGGGAGGTGAGGTGGGAGGGCTCGACAACCCCCAACACGCTGGCTGGGGAGCCTGCTCAGCAGCCCACTGCTGTTGGGGGGTGAGAAAAGACTTCCTCACCCCAAATTTTGCCTGCGACCTGCCTCCTTTCATTCTAAGGTGCTTGTGGAGTGCTGGCTTGGGGCAACTTTCTCCTAGTCCAGACCATGAGACCTGGTAACAACAGCTCAACTGGCCCAGCTTGGGTCAAATTACCCACTTTTCTCACTGGCCATCAGGTCTGCCAGGACCTTCAAGTTCAACCTCTTTCTTTTTTTTTTTTTTTAAGATTTTATTTGTATTTATACATACAAGCTGGGGTACAGGCCAGAGGCGTGGGGTGGCGAGAGGGTTCACCAGAGACAGAGTGGGGAGCAGAACAGGCAGATCAGAAACGCACTGCTGAGGGGAGCTGCGGGCGAGGCAGGAGAGGTCTGCCGCACCATGTGGGACTCTCCGGGGCCGGGCGTCGAACTCGCATCCCTGCTGCAGACAGCTCCACAGCGCAGCGCTCAACCGCTGCGCCACCGGGGAGGCCCTCAACCTCTTTCTTTCTGCAGAGATGAGGAGACCCTGAAGAAGAGCCATGCCTCATACGAGGTCCCCCAGCCTGGCGGTGGCTGAGCCTGAAACTGACTCCCAGCCCAGACTTCCCTGCCAGCCAACGTGTTGCTATTGGAAAAACACCCCATGGCATGGAGACCCAGGAAAGGGGAGCAGGTCTTGTCACAGAGGGGCGATGGCGGGGTGCAGCCAATGGCAGGGGTGCAGCAAGAGGGTCCTGCAGAAGTCTAGCTCCGTGTCACTGTTGACCTGCTCAGCTTCAAACATCAGGACCTTGGAAAGGCAGGAGGACTCCCCGGCACTGGGAGCTCTGCAGTCAAAGGGAGCCCACTGTGTGTTGAGCGCCTCAGAGCTGGGACTCCGAGCTAAAATTCTAGGCCCCCAGGCCAGGTCTCGCCAGGCCACTGCACCTCCATTCTCAGCTCCCACAGCCTGTCTCCTGTCTCTAGGGCTCAGGAAGTGCTCCAAAGGCCCTGCAGGGCACTCTTTTTCTCCCAGCTGCAATTGCACAGGGAGTTGGGGCAAGGTAGTCCTATCACCCCATGGCAGAGGAGAGAAACCCCTTCAGCCACCCCTGCTCAGGGCAGATGTCGGACCAGGAGCTCGGTGCGGATAGGAGCAATGCCCATTTAGCTCACCCACCTCCAGCCTCCAGTATGCCCCTGCGCGTGGAGTCTCTCTCCAGCAACAGAAGTGACGCATTGCTCAAACTCACAGGTGCCTCCGAGAGCCAAGCATCAAAATGACTTGATGAACAGCCTCATCCCACTCACACATTAACTGTTTATAGTCTCATTTCTCAGCTGAGGAGCAGGCTCAGAGAGAGGGTCGGGGAGCTAGAATCTGAACCAGCAGCTGGGGTCCCCAGTCCCAGTTCCTTCTAGCTGCCCAGTCACCCTGGGGAGGTGCCTTCACCCAGCTAAAGATGTGCAAGACTGAGCCTCCCTGGTGGTGCAGTGGTTAAGTGCTGTGCTGTGGAGCTGTTGGCAGCTGTGAAAGCTGTTCGACGCCCGGCAGGGGAGAATCCCACATGGCGCAGCAGACCTCTCCTGCCTCGCCCGCTGCTCCCCTCAGCAGTGTATTTCTGTCCATCTGCCTCTTCTGCTCCCTGCTCTGTCTCTGGTGAACCCTCTCGCCGCCCCACGCCTCTGGCCTGTACCCCAGCTTGTATGCATAAATAAATAAATCTTTAAAAAAAATAAAGATGTGCAAGATGATTTCTTCTTTTGCAAGCTGTCTTGCAAAAGACACAGTGGAGGAGTGGTCTGTCTTTCTGGTAAGTGGGTAGATTTTTAGAAGATCCTCTTTGAACCTGCCCTTCCCCCTGGGCCACCACCTTCCAGATCCAATTTGAGAAAAAGTTCCTAATCTTTTTGCTACCAAAAGTCCCTTTGGGGGTTTATTTTCATCCCCACTTCATACTCTACTGCAGGTTTTGAAAGACTGTATGCACCAAAATGAAATACAAATTCATCTCTCACCCCTCAGGGAAATCAAGTGCTACCAGAATATTCTCTCAGACTTGAGCAACTTGACTTTCGGTCTCTGCAGCTCTTCTGTGCCTCAACATAACACCCATCTCTACCGGGGAGATTCTTCCGTGTCTGGGGTTGGCTGGATGCTCTATATTGTCTTGTTTCAGTTGTCACTGAGACTCTGGGGGATTGGGATTGTCACACCCACTTTTCAGATGATGATGGTGAGGTCAGCTCAGTCATCGGTTGGTTTCTTCCCAAGAGGGGGAGTATATCCAGAAGGCCAGAAGAGGCATCCCCTGTGGTTCCCCCAAAGCCCCCAGTGCTGCGATAAAAGAGCATGAGAGTCACACTTGCCACTTGTCCATGTGAACCTCTCTTCCCGGGGGAGGATGGACAGTCTTGTGTCTAGAGACAGGGGCTTCAGCTCTGTCTTTGATCCTGGGGACATTTCTTGACCCTCCGAGCCTTGGTTTCACCAACCCAATATGGAGCCCGTTCAGCTGAGGCCTTTTGGGATTCTAGATTCCTCATTGTCTATCAACCTTCCCTCTCTCCACTCACAAAGATCCCCCTAACACCACTCTGCTCCCCAACCTCATGTCAAACTGCTTCCAGAAGTCAGATGTGGCAGGAACTCTCAAGCTCAGGGAACCCAATTACCATGATCAGCCTCCAATCTGAGTTTTCATGTGCTTAACACTTTGTGTGCCGGTGCCCTTTAAATTTACCAGCCCTTGGGGCCGGCCATTTTCTGTGCTACCGCATGAATGGTAGAAGCATTCAATAAAACACACACAACTCCTGAACGACTGGATATTAAAAAAACAGTCATATCTCCCATAAAACACCTTACACTTTCACCAAAACAATGTGTAAATCTTCTAGACTGAGAACGATCAAAGAAATAGCTCCTTATAGTTCCAAATCAATCCACCGTGGCGTGAAAAACCGGAGACTAGATGAACACGTATGAATATGTGAGCGGCCACCTGATACTGGTGACAAAAACACATACTAATATGTGAGCGGACCACAGAGTGTTAATAGATCAACTTCCTCTTTTCCTCCCACACCCTGTAGACTTCCAGATAAACTCTAAGTGACATCTGGCACTTTTTTTCCCCTCCAAATCCGTAGCACCTGATTTATTGAGCACCCCCACTGATAAAGTCACTGGGCTCAGTTCTCCATCCAGAGTCCCTAAAGAATTTTAAATTATAGTCCCTCCTGAGAAGCTTGCCATGTAGACCCAGATACTGTCTTAGCAGGGAGACGATGCATGTCAATAATAGTACACTCTGGGTTCAAATTCCAGGTCCATGCTGTGTGACCTCGCACAAGTGGCTCAGCCTCTCTGAGTTGTGGAATCTGCCTTTCATCAGCACAGTGCCCACCCCGTTAGGTTGTTGTGACTTAAAGAAAGTGACTTATCCAGAGAGTGGTACTAAGATGTAAGCTCTAAAACGAACACAGTATGGTCGACTGTATCGCCCATGAAACTTAGAAAGCCGAGGAATGGCAAGGTTGGCGGGAGTGGTGTGGTCACCTGGAGGACAACCTGCCACCACTTTGAAAACACAGGATGCGAGATCCATGACCCATTCAGTCCCTGGGCATGCGCATGCCTTGGACATGTTCTTGCACCCCCGTGAGGGTCCCCCGAGGATGCTCGATGCCATGCTGCCGGCGAGGACAGGGAATTGGAGGCCACCTGGGGTCTGTTTCTGGGGGTGGAGGGACAGTAAAAGCCAATACTGCAATCGAGGGAGGAGGACAGACCAAACGGCTGCAGAGCAAGGCAGGCGGATCTGACCGACTTAGCACAAAGTCAAAAAGTGAGACGAGGGCCTCCCTGGTGGTGCAGCGGTTGAGCGCTGCGCTGTGGAGCTGTCGGCAGCGGGGACACGAGTTCGACGCCCGGCCGGGGAGAATCCCACATGGTGCGGCAGACCTCTCCTGCCTCGCCCGCTGCTCCCCTCAGCAGTGTACTTCTGATCTGCCTGTTCTGCTCCCCACTCTGTCTCTGGTGAACCCTCTTGCCGCCCCACGCCTCTGGCCTGTACCCCAGCTTGTATGTAAAAAAAAAAAAAGTGAGACGACATCTCAATTCTAGTCGAGCAGAGAGAAAACCTGCACGAACAAGCAACGCTCATTTTACAAGAACATCTACAAATAAAAGGACACACCTTCTTCAATGCATTAGAACCAGTGCCCAGAGAGATCAAAGGAAAGGGCAATCAATCGAGAGATGTGAACCAAGCGCCAGAGTGTGCTGTAAAGTGAGTTATAAAGTTATGAGCTATAAAGTGAGCTATAAAGTGAGTGCAGTTAACCAAGGTTGCAAGGCTCCTGAAGTTTAAAAGAAACAAACAAAACCAAAAAAGACAGATGCGTCATGGGGAGACTTCTTTCTGGGGCTCACCAACAGGGTCTGCTCTGAGCCTGGCATCATAACTGTCCCCAAAGGAACAAACCTGTGGCCTTGCCACCCCTCAGCTGCTTGGGGATAGGCTGATCTGGGCTCAAGAGTGCCCAGTCCTGGTACAGGGGATGAGAAGACGCAGGACGTGGAAGAGGCAGACAGGGAAGGCAGGTACTGGCTATGAAGGAGGAAGCCCCGCTGTCCCATCTCTGAGCGCCCGCCTGGCGTGGGTGTCCCAGAAAACAAGGCAGAGAGGACTTGCAGAAACTGCTGTTCTCACTCAATACTTTCACTTCCTGGAGAGGCCGAGGGTTGCAAGGGACACAACAGGAGAAACTGAGGGATGTGGTAAGGCTGAGGGGCTTGTGGGCTGGCAGGACAGCTGGAGATTCTAGTCACTTCTCAAGGCACGGAGATTGGAAAGTTTTGTGTGTGCAGGCCAGGTATGTCAGGAGAGGTCTGGAAATGTTGTTATTGTTTGAGTCAGACCATAGGCTCCTCGTCTGCACCACAAGGGATTGCCTTGGAGTAGGGATTCCAAAAATGAGGGTTGAGTCAAACCCACAGGCCTGGTATTTTGTTTCCCAAGCCAATATGAGTGTGTATTTGGGTATTTAATTACCATCACATGTCTCCATGTAGGGTACACAATTGCCAAAATCCCCACTACTCCCTATTGCCTTCTACCTGGTTCCATTTCACACAATTATGGCCCCCGGGCATTCGGGTTTACAGCCCTTGTCTTGGGAGCCCTCCAAGTTTCCTTCGACATCTACCTACGGGAAGACCATAGCTTGGAATGAGTGGGTACAGGAAGAGGCCTGCGCCACAGGAGGGTGTCTTCCTTCAGAAGAACTCAGAGGAGGCTGGCCCTGAACCTCAACAGTCCATCTGCACAAACAGCAGGCGCGGGGAGCATGGGCGCTGTGGCATCTGGACTTCTGGGTGTGTCTCCCCTGCTTGAGTGCCAGCCCCGACTGGAAGGGAAGGGGAGATACGCTGTCTGGGAACTGTGGGCACAAAACTGCTCTGCCTCGGATCCAGCCTGCTGCTGGATGCAAGCAGCATCACACGTCTCCATACAGAGTGCCCCCCGACCAGCTTCAGCACCCTCAGGAAAAGTCGGCTCTCAGGGCCTCAATTTGGATAACCCTGAGGGTGGTCGCAGCTTCGGTGCCCACTGAAGAGCTGGCCGAGATCTCTACTGTGATTTCCGCAGCCAAGCCCCTTCCTCGCTCCCACCCTGGTGCTTCCTTCCCCTTCAAGTACCTTCCCCACCGGTGACCTCTCCCAGTAAGCTCCCCAAGGGCGAATCTCGGTCTCCCAGCCTGCCCCCTGGGGAATGCCACCTGAGACAGCTTGTTCTGTTTTTCCCCATGGAGGGCCGAGAAATCACGCAGATCATCCCCAAAACATCCTACAGAGGCTACCAGGAGGCACTGGGCAAACACCTGTCTTCTCTGGACCCCCTTGAGGACGCCCACCTCCTTGCAACTAGGAACACCAGCCTCAGCTTGTGCTTGTGGCCACAACTCATGTTACTGAGGGGGAGGCCGCTGGGGGTCCCTAGATGAGAAGCAAGGAGACGAGCTGTAATCACTGCAGACAGAGGAGCAGGCTGCCTTCACCCAGACCACAGGGTCACTCTCAGAGCCCCGCGCCCAGAGTGCCTGGCCTCCCCTCCAGGAGGCCTTCTCTCTGCAGGGCCCAGCACTCGCCGCTGTGGTCAGTGACCCGAACAAGAGTCCAGCAACTTTTCCTGGAAGTGAGCCTGGGCCAGGGGCGAGGCAGGGAGGGGAAAGAGGATTGGGTGGCTGTTGTTGGCAGAGCCAGGGCCCAGCTCCAGTCCTGATCCTCACTTGAGCTTCCGCAACACCCGAGCCAGCTCTAGGCTCTCTGCTCGATGCTGGAGACCCCACAAGGAGCCACGCCCCAGGATCTGCGGTTGGCAGGTTCGGCTGCGAGTCAGGCACAGCAGCCAGGGACTCACCCCCCAGCCAGCGGTTCTGATCCAATAACCTGGCGTGGGGCCTAGGAATCGACATATTTAGATGAGCGCCCCTCCCCTGCGGGGCCTGCCCTGAAACACACTTGCTTGCCTTGGGGTGATGCTGAGAGCTACAGCAGGCACAGTCTGAGTCCTCTCTCCAGGAAGACCTCACCCCTCAACTCGCCTGGCTTTGCCTGAGCGCCAGAAAGTCTGCAGTTCTGCTTCTCCTCCAGAACCTCCACTTCTGCCACCCTCCACTTCTTGCCAGTGGGACCCCATAGAATCAGGTCAGATAATTCCTCAGTTCTTACAGTTTTCCTTCCAGAGCCTCTCCTTGACCTAGACGCCCCCCCGCCCCCCCGCCTCAGACCCCCAGCTTGTACTGTTACACAGCCGCTAGGCCTTCCCACTAAACTGTCTTCAAGCATTGAACTCGCCTCCTTCGCAACTTGCCTACCTGTTCCACAATTTACCCTGGTATTTTCCTTAAGCTGACTTTATAAAGAAACCTGGATATAGTTATCTTAAAGGAAAACAGTCTAACACTTGCATTAGAGGCACAGATGGGGTCCCACCCCTTCCCTCTATCAGAGGACTTCCCCTGTTTCTTAAAGGAAAACAGACTCAAACACACACACCTTGTTGTTGACAGTAGCGCCATTCATAACAGAGCAAAGATGAAACAACCTGAATCTATAATCAATGAAAGCTAAACGCACACCCAGCCAGGGGATGTACTAGGCCAGAAAGAGGAAGGAAGAGCTGGGCCAGCCCACAACACGATGAACCTTTGCGATGTTGTCTTGAGTGAAAGAGTCAGACACAAAAGGACAAACACTTGCTGATGGACTTATCCGAGCAACAAAGCGGCCAAGTTCACACAGATGGAAAGAAGAGTAGAGGTGACCAGTGGCTGGGGGAGGGAGAATGAAGAGTTAATCATTAATGGGGCCAGAGTTTCAGTGAGGAGGAAAGAAAAGTTCCAGAGATTGACAGCATTTTCTATCACCACCTCACATGGAGAAGAAAAACCGGTATCACTTGACATTGAAAATAAAGCAATGTTATCAAAATGCCAACTGCCCTTCTTTGTTAAAAAGAAGCAGGTTAAAACTGTCAAAGATGCCCAGGCAGGGGTTGGCAGCAACAGAAAACCACTCCATGGCTGGTTGAGACCTGTGTCTGCACCGGCCATGGGGCATAGGCCCAAATCTGGGAAGCTCCTCTGCCATGACCGCCTCTCGAGCTTTCTCTAGAACCTACACGGCTGCTCTTGGCCTGAGCATGTTCTCTGGCGTTTTTAATGCTCTGTGCATGGCAGGCCTCCAGAAAACACCTCAGAGATGCTCCTCGGGGAGAGGAAGTCAGTGGTCTCGGTGGCGATGAATGGTCTGAAGGCCAAGTCAGGAAGCTTCTCCTCCCTCAGCCACTTCCCTGATGGCCCAGGGCTGACCCTGTGGCCGCGGGCAGGGTCCACGGGTGAATTTTCCTACTCAGCTCTTCACCGGGTAGCAGGAGCTGAGGCCTCAGAACGTGAAGCCAGACGCCTGTTGTCAGACACACTTTGCCGTGTCTGCCAGTCTCCCCCTGTTGGCCCAGAGCCTGCCCTGCGTGGTGAAGCAGCCCTGCCCAAACCCCACCAGCACTGGACTGGGCTGTCGGGAGACCCGGGTTCTAATCCCGACTCTGCCGGCAGCCACGCTCTGTGGTCTTTGACAAAACCCCCTGGGGAAGTCCTCTGATAGAGGGAAGGGGTGGGACCCCATCTGTGCCTCTAATGCAAGTGTGAACTCTTTGGGGGGGTGGTGCTGGGAACCCCCAATGTGGGAGGCAGCGAGTTCCTGTCTGGGTTATCTCAGAGGACCCTTGGCCTCCCCCGCCCACGGTCACCAGGCATCCTGAGGCTTTGAAGGCAGCGAAGTGCTCAGGGGGCTTCCCTCTCCCTTCGTGCCACGAGGTCCAAGGTCTAGAAGCACCAATTTCTTTGACCTTCTGGTCGGCCATGAATGTTTCTTTTCTAGGGGGCGGGAACATAGGGAGAAACGCCTGCCAGTAGGCGCCTCCTGGCTGATCGGAGGCGAGGCCTTGAGGACGCCTGGGCTGGGGCGGTGGGGGCTGTCCCACGGTGGGACTCAGGAGAACTGTGGGTTCCGAAGATTGCAGACAGGGCTGGGCATGAAGCTCCGATTCTGGTGCCCTGGGACCCAGACAGAGAACTTTCGGAGCCCATTAGTTTCTCTTCTTAAAGGGTGTAACTCAGTACCCCAAAATTAAGTAGAGATGCCAAGCATCAAAGACTCCCCTTTAGACAGGGAGCAAGGAAAACCCCCTTGCTCCCCAAGACAACCACAGGAGAATGAAATTTCTCCAGTCTGCTCCCTAAAGGTGCCACTCTCCAAAGGTCCGGCTCCCTGTATCCCTGAGACCCCTCCAGGAGAACAGGGTACCCAGACCCCAGAGTCCGAGAGGGCATGTGATCCAGCTGAAACTCAGAGAAAGGTTCCCTGGTCCGAGATCCCTCTCTACCCACTGCTGTGCTCCCCTGTGCCCCTGTAAAGCGTCTAGAATCCTCGGTGTGGCGCTGGCTTGGCCCTTCCAAGGATCCCGCCCAGCACGCTCCTTCTTAGTGCCGGTCTCTGCGGGCGCTCTGCCTCCACCTGACTTTCCCTGCCTGCACCCCTGCTCCAGAAGCCCCCTCCACTCTGTTTCCCTGTGGAGTCCTTCCAGGGATGCTGAAGGGAGGAGGGTCCTGGGTCTACACTCTGCAAATCCCCTTCCTCCTCCTCCCAGCCTAGCGGAGTGACCTCGGCAAGGAGCTGTCAGCCTCGTCCCCAGCCCCACTTGAGGGGTTTCCATGGGGAACATGGTCACCTACCTCTGCCCCTGAACTCCTGGCCACTGCTGCTGGCTTCTGCCTCCTGCCAGTTCAGGTGCTGCAGAGAGCGCTGGGGCGTCGTTGCCCCTCTCTGTGACTCTCCTTTATTCTCTTTCACTTTCTCTACACCCCAGCTTGGCCTGAGCTGGAGAGTAAGCCGCACCCTCTCCTCCCCCTGCCCACCACGTGCTTTCACTGACGCTCCTCTGCTGCTGCACTCCCCCCACTTCAGAGTAGTTCTACCAGTTCCTGGAGAAGGCCACACGGGGTGCTGTGGGGCCAGCAGACCGGCAAGCCCAGCGGGGGCCAGGTGAGGGCAGGCGCCTCTCAGCCCTGCGACACCCGTGGCACGTCCCTCCAGCCCTCCCTCCCCCAGAGGACCAGCCCCTGCCCCACCCACCTCGGGACCTTTCCCAGCTCTGAGATCCTTTCCGGGGATTGGGGGGTGGGTCAAGATGACCTCGCTCCCCTGCTCAAAAGCTCCCTAACAAGCCCTCGCGGCATTCCCCGGAGCGGCCAATTTGAGATGGATCTGGGGGTCCCAAGTAATCCAGATTTCAGGACTGACTGAGTGATCATCACTCAACCACACAAAGGGACCTCGGATGACGACATGCAGTCCCTGCAACATTCACACCAGGCACAGTGCTAGGCGCTTCGATTTCTCACCATTACCCTGCCAGGGTTTTCCCTGGATCCCATTTTATAGCCCAGGAAAACCCGGGAGGAAGTTGGCGACGAGTCCAGTGCCCAGCCAGCAGTGCTGTGAGAGTCAAACCCTGCCTTCAGGGCTGGGGCCAGATGTCAGAGCTGTGCTTTCTTTCACCAGCTGCCCCTGCCTCCCATTTCTCAAAAACCACATTTGGACACCGGGGAGACAGGGCAGCATCTGCCCGGATGACTGGTTATTGCCAGCAAGGATGGAATGGGGCCCCAAAAGACACACCCCCGGGCTGACTCTGGCATTGATTTCCCGATTTCCCTGGGGGTGGAGTGGGGTCTGGCAGGGGTCCTGTCCTTGGAGGGCACCCCCAGTGTTTTCCTGGCAGCGAGACTACCTGGTGGTTAACTCAGCCAAGCCATCAGTGCAACACACCCCCAGAAGACGCCTTCTAGAGCCTTCAGCGCAGATAAAGCCCTCTCGTATTGCAGGCTCCTGGGCCACCCTGGCTGACCTTTCAGTGAAGTGACCGACCGACCGACTGCCTCACTTCTTCCAAGAGCCCAGCAGGGCAAGGACCTCTGCTGCCCACTCCACAGTCCAGAGCAACCTCTCAGTTTATTTGGGATGGCAGGAACAGCTAAGACCTCTCCCCGAGTGGAGAAGCACGCTCAGCCCCAACTTCTGACTTCTTCCGCCCACCTTGCCTTTTTACCTTGGGGCTCTGG
This sequence comes from Scalopus aquaticus, assembly GCA_004024925.1. Taxonomy (NCBI): domain Eukaryota; kingdom Metazoa; phylum Chordata; class Mammalia; order Eulipotyphla; family Talpidae; genus Scalopus; species Scalopus aquaticus. Next base: position 54,079 of record PVIJ01002556.1, on the reverse strand, counting down.
CAGGTACGACCCTGCTGGGCGTGGAGCCAGGCAGCGCATGGTGTGAGAAAGGGAGGAAGACAGCAGTTCCAGGAGTCTAGCAGCCCCTCCTGGGGCTCAATCCGCCCAGCTAAGACAGTGGATGCCCAGCTCAGGAGTTCGCAGGCTGAGCACTAGCCTCACTAGTCCCTACCCTAGGAGCCCGCCAAGACTCAGCGTGGAAAGAAAGCAAGCAAGGGACCATCAGAAAACTCTCCCCCACCAAGGTGGCTTCCAGCTGTGGACTTCCTGTGTTTAGACAAACTCTAGTTTGCCCACACTCCCTTAAGCTCTCCCCTATCGTTAATGTTAATTTCAGTTCCTTGTTATAAATTGAATGGGGTGACCACAGAAGGTTGTGAGTTGACACACTGACATTCTGAAATAATGGACCCCCTCAGTGCCACATGGATGGCAACTGCCGATAATAACTGCCACCCTCTGCAGGATGGGATAGCAAACCCCACAAATGCTTGAAGACAGGTTGAGCGCCTCTGCTGGCTTCTAGGTGTGCTCCTTTCTCCTGCCTTTCCTGGGCACCAGGAGTGATCCACCGTGATTTTTATTCTAGGACTTTGGACTGAAATGTAAATTAATTATAAAAGGGTGACACCTCAAATATGGTATGTTTATAGTCTGTGGTTTGGTGCTAAACAGCATTGACTGACACAGGGAGAAAAGAAATAGCTTTTCAAGTCTCTGCCCAGGCTCCTGACAGCAACTAGGAGACAACCTCTATTTGGGGCTAAAGTTCTTCCACGGCATGATCCCCCATTTCGCAGAGAGCAGCTCCCGCCTCTGCACCTAAAGTAGACATCAATATCCTACTAGAACCCAGAAATACGGCTCTGCCTTCCAGTTCAACACCGGCCTCCCGGGTGGTATCCTTTTTGCATTGATGGTGGATGTTACCAGTCCTTGCAAAATAAAGTTGAATGAAAAATAGGAGTGGTTGGGGCCTCCCCGGTGGTGCAGCGGTTTACCGCTGCGCTGTGGAGCTGTCAGCAGGCAGCGGTGACGCGAGTTCGACGCCCACCCAGGGAGAATCCCACATGGTGCGGCAGACCTCTCCTGCCTCGCCCGCTGCTCCCCTCAGCAGTGTATTTCTGATCTGCCTGTTCTGCTACCCGCTCTGTCTCTGGTGAACCTTCTCGCCGCCCCATGCCTCTGGCCTGTACCCCAACTTGTATGTATAAATTAAAAAAAATTAATTAGAAAAAGAAAAATAGGAGTGGTTTAAAAAATGCTGTTAGGTAAATATAAACCTATAGCTGGAGTGCAGAAATGATGAGGTGGTAGTGGAATGAATGAAGTTTGGGAGATAATGACTAAGCATTGTTAGTTTTACTGAGGCGCACAAGACTGGGGGTCTGAGGCACCTGCCATGGCCTGTACTAGCAGGCGTGAGGCTCCACAACCCCTCACTTCCCGCATGTGGGCCACGTAGGAAGTAAGGATAATGATGCCTATCTTTATATGGTGACTGTTGTGAAACAGTCATTACTTTCAGAAGTCCCCAGACGGGGTGGAAGTAGTAGGCAGCCCGATGAGAAACGACAAATAGTTTGAAACTGTCCTGCTTTGTTAGGCTAACAAAACGGACTTATGAATATTAGAAATTCCATCAAGTCTCATCTCCCCGCAAGCTGGTGCCAAGGAAGAGGTACCCTCGGCTGTTCGGCTGTCCGCGGCCCCCTTGGGGAGCTCCTTCCTATCCTCAGCAGCACCCCCATGTGGGGCTTTCAAAAGAGGCAGGGCTGAGCTTGGGATGAGAGTCAGCCAGGCCTGGGGGTGCACCTGTCTGGGGGCCAGCCTGTCTCACCTGGACGACAGCAGCAGCCTGCCTCCTGTCCCCCCACATCCTCCCTGCCCCCTCCAGACTAGTGCGCCCCAAAACCCAAGTGTGATCAGGCCTGTGCCAACACAAAAGGTCTCTGAATTGGTGGTGCTGCTGCCATCTGTGTGTCTGTTTGATAGCTGAGGCTCTAGATTGGCACAGGGAGGCCCTACGGGGCAGAGGCCCAGAGGTGTCGCAGTGGTGCCAGCCAGGAGCTGATGGGGTCTGAATTTCAGCAGGGCAGCAACGAAGCAGAGGGGAAGAGTGGGGGCAGGCTGGCGCAGAAGCAGAACGACAAGCTGAGTGGCGGGAGGCAAGGGGCCGGAGGGGCAGAGGGGTTGAGCAGCCCCTGGCATATCTGTCTATTAAAGTGCCCTTATTCCTGCTGAGAACTCTGGGGGAGGCCTTCTCAAAGCTCCCCGAGAGGCAGCCAGCATTCTCTTGAACCCAGGGCTGCCTTGGAGAGGGCCAGCCCCGCCTGTCTGAAGGGCCCTCAGCACTGTTCAGCCAACCTTGCCCAGGGCAGCTGCATTTTTGTTCAGATCTAGCCTGGCAAAGACCACTAACGACCAGCAGAAGCCTCCGTCGAGCCCCAACCCCAAGGTCTCTGGCCATAGAGAGGTGGTGCGGAGGTGGGGTGAACTTGCAAGAAGAAGAGCATTCCAGAAAGCTTGTAGGCCATTGCTGTCACCTCTCCAGACAGGCGTGGTCCAGTCCCACCTGAGCGCCTTGGGTTCGAGTAGGGGCCCCGCCCTCACCCCTCCTGTCCTCTCCAAGTCACCCTTCGAGGCCCAGGTTCCCACTTCCTCACCCTCCAGATAACACCAGTCTTTTGTTTAAGAGAACATGTTGCCAGACAGTGAGCAGCACATACAGACCCCCCAATTTCACAGGCATAGCCCTCGCTGGCAGTGGTGTCCGGGACCTGTGACCGATTCCTTTATTTGAAAGACAAACGACCCCAAGACTCAATGGACGACTAGAGTTTGGGGGTGGATGGTCAAGGCCAATTCCAAATGGATCAAGAGATCTCCCTTGCAAGAGCTTTTTCTTATGCCTTTTGAGACCATCACTCCTAACAGGTGCTAAATAGATAATTCCGGAGGAAGGAAGGAACGAGGAAGGAAGGAACCGAGGTTGGCACAAAGAGAGGTAGGTAAATTAGAATAGAATAAAAGGAAAGTGTCCAAATTAGGCATGTAGGTTTATGAGCGTGGGCAGCCCAGAGTAGGGAAGCGGATTGGCTGGTAGAGGGGCAGGTGCATAAGCTGATACATCAATTAACAGGAGCGTGGAGAAGCACAGAGACTGACAAGCTGGTAGCAGGTAACAGGGTTTCCCGGCTGCCATCTCATTTACCCCTCACTACAGCCCCAGGGGGTTCTAGCATCACCCCCATTTGAGGGAGGAAGAAACTGAGTTTCCGAGAGGTCCAGTCACAGGGTTTGTAAGTACAGAGCAGGCCCCAGACCCAGGACCAGATGGCTCCGCCTGGCCTTCTCCTGTCACCACCCCAGCTGGCGCTTCTGCAGCCACTGACGGTCCCCAGCGCTGTCACTGCTGTCCAGCAGAGCGCCTGAGGGCTTGCTTTGGTCCCCAAGAGGCTCCAGTTCCTGCAGGGCCAGGCCCTGAGAGGCGCGTGCTCGGAACAGACAGCAGACGAACGTGATGAGCCGAGCTCAGCGGGCGGCAGGGAGAACGCAGGCAGATAGGTGGCGGGCAGGTGCTGGCGAGCCAGGGCCAGGGAGTAAGGACTTGGGCAAGCGGTCAAGTGGCAACAGAGAACAGAAACCACCCCCGTTGCGTCAGGCACCAGGCTGGCCGCAAGCCAAGTCTGGAACATGCCTCTGGCCAGCCTGGGGAAAACCCGTGGGTAAGTGCCAGCTTCCGGGTGCAGGTGCTTCTCCCCGAGGCTCCTGGGGTAAGGTGAAGTGGGACAGGGAAGCCGCCCAAGGGGGGCGGACAGCGTCACTCTGCTCAACACCCCTCCTCCCGAGACCCCAGCAATAGCCTCTTGGGAAAGGAAAAGTAGGGTGGGGGCCCCACTCTCCTCCTAGGGGCCCAGGGGGGAAGGAAGCTGGCGAAGAGGGCTGCGTGGCTCTCTTGCGTGGCGTCTCTGCTGTTCCAGTGAATCAGGCGACATCCCAGATGGAGCTTTGTTCTCTGTTTCCTAGAACTGTCGCTGGGAAGAAGCACCGCCTCGTGCAGGCACAGAGCAGAGACTGACAAAGCAAAGCGGAAGAAAACACGAAGTAGGAACCCATGGAGGGGCGTCCGCAGCCTCTGAGCCGCCTGGGGCTGCCTCCCCGGCCCCTCCGGCCCACCCCGGGTCTGCGGTTGCCCGGACGGGCCAAAAGCAGCTTTCCTGTGGCCTGGAACGCGCGTGACTTCTACTGGTGATGCCCTGAATCGCCAGAACAGCCACCCAGGGCATCTCCATGTTGCAGATAAGGAAACTGAGGCCCACAGCTCCCAGGAAGCGCTCACAGTCACCCCTGAGGAATCGGGGCTCGGCCGGTGCTCAGGCCGTCTGAGGGCACAGGCCACGTGCTGCGCGGGGCGGGCACACGACTCTCATCTCCGCTGTGCACAGACTCAAGCTCGCCGCACTGCTTGCCAGGCCCCAGACGGGGTGGGGGCTGCGGCGAGTGTGGGGCGTGAGTGTTTGCCCAGCACCTCAACCTCCTGGTTTACTGCCATCTGCCCAGTTTCTCTCGCTGTGGCCCCCGGAGCTGTCCATCGATGGCCAGGCCCTGCCAGGAGGGTTTCCCAGCCGTCATCTCATTTACCCCTCACTACAGCCCCAGGGGGTTCTAGCATCACTCCCATTTGAGGGAGGAAGAAACTGAGTTTCCGAGAGGTCCAGTCACAGGGTTTGTAAGTACAGAGCAGGCCCCAGACCCAGGACCAGACGGCTCCGCCTGGCCTTCTCCTGTCACCACCCCAGCTGGCGCTTCTGCAGCCACTGACGGTCCCCAGCGCTGTCACTGCTGTCCAGCAGAGCGCCTGAGGGCTTGCTTTGGTCCCCAAGAGGCTCCAGTTGCTGCAGGACCAAGCCCTGGCAGCCCACGTGCTGGCTTGGGGCTGCTCTCACGCTCCCGCTCACAGGCAGAGAGGGCTTTCTGCACAACTGCCACCAAGAGCTGTGGTAACTGGCGTCCTTCTGAGTCACCAGGCTGCCGTTGGAAACAGCCCAGCCTTGTGATATCCCTTTCAGCAGTGAGACGAGGCAGCCAAGCAGGAAATGCAGCAGCAGATCTAGACTCATGAGACCCAACAGCCTGCACTTTCCTCATTTGTAAAGTGAGAAAACACTTCACTTTAAAGTGGCAGCACGTCAAGCCCCACCCATCACCACGCACCCATCTATCACCCATCCATTCACCCACCCTTTCATGCACCCTCCACCCATCCACCCATTCAACATTCGGCCAACAAATATGGCAGCCCATCCGGTGCTGGGCTCTGGGCGGGGCATTTGGGACACGTCTGTGATCAAAACACAGATTCCCTGCCCACGTGGAGCCTGTTTTCCAGTGGAAAGTCAGGCGATAAACAACAGAATACAAGCAGGAGAGACAGAGGAGGTGAAAATGTCATTCGAGGGAGGGGCTCAGATCTTCGCCCTCCCCGGCTGCGCTGCTGCATGGATGGTCAGGCTAGGCCCGAGAAGAGGGAACATTTGAGGGGAGTTGAAGGACATGAAGAGGTCGGCCAAGGTGATCTCCTGAAATGGGCGTTCTGGGGTGTGTGGGGACCGGTATGGACAGAGGGCCTGTGGGGGACAGCATGCCAGAACCGGGCCAGGAACAGGAGGTGCTGCAGGGCTGGAGGAGGTGAGCAAGGCAGAAGGAGGTGAGCGCAGAGGACCACAGTGGGGGCTTTTCCCCAAGCAAAAGGGGAGCTTGTGTGGGGTCAGAGCAGGGGAGAGCGATGGTCCTTGTAGAGAGTCACAAAAAACTACACACAACTCTTTCCTCTTTTGAACCCCTCTCAAGGGGAAAGGCAGTACCCTTCTTGACCAACCTCTCAATCGCCTTTCCAGTCTCCTCCCACCTGCATACTGCAGCCGCCCTGAGTCCAGATCAAGCCTTGCAGCCTGCAGCTGGCCTGGGCAGCAGGGAGGAGCTGGGAAATTCCAGAAGCCATTTGTCCTTTTCCGTCTCCCAGCCCCTGGAGACCACGGCATCCTCAGACCAGTTCCCTTTCTAGTGTCATGTGGGTCAGAAATAAAAATATTACATCCCCTGGGAGGAAACAGAATTAAATAACAGGAACCAGCACTGGCACAGAGGAGGAGGGGGAGAGGCGTCGGAGGTCCTGTAAAGGCACTTGTGGCTGGGGTGGGGGCACGGAGGGGGGAGGCTGCCATGCCACGGCCAGGTTGGCATCTGCACCCCACCAAGACCACAGGCTGTTTTCACTCACTCCACTTAGAAGCCAGGGAGCTGGATGGTACGGGGGGGAAGGTGTCCCTTCCCCTGGTGAAGATGTGACCGAAGACCTTCCCGCTGAGAAATCCACTGCCAGGAGAGCCAAACCTGAAAGCCAAACTTACTTCTTGGCAGAAGACTTGGAGAAATGCCTGCCTCGCCCTGATGCCTCAGGAAGGACCCTCAAAAGGCTTGTGACCCCTCAAGTCAGGCCTCTCCCTTTCCCATCCGGCCCCCATGCTTCCCACCTGGGCCCAGGGGCTGCCTTGCCTCGGTGGGCTGTTTCCCACTCCAAGTGTGTAAGGATGGAGACCCTCCCAGGTTTAGGGTGGGTATGGGAGCGCCCCAAGAAAGAGCCAGAATGCACCCAGACTGGTCTGGCACGCAGTAAATACGCAATCAGTGTCAATATCTTAAGTTTCCAACCTTACAACCGCAAAAGGACCGAGGGCAAGAATAGATGATGCCAAATCATTAAATCAGAAAGCACCTGTTTGCATAGGGACGGAGCCAGAAGAAACTTGTCTTTCAGAAGAAAGTTATTTTTGCATCTAAGTGAGAAATTCTTTGTAACTAGGAAGGAAGACCTTATATGTCTGAGGAGCCAAGGGTGTGAGCGGGAGCGGAGTCTCGCATCAAGTGTCATCAATACTCTATAAAAATAAAGCACTTTTTTCCTCACTTCCTCTGACCTAGTTTCTCTGACCTAGAGTTTCTGACTCTCTTGTCTCTCTCTCCATTGCTCTTTCTCTGTCCTTTGATGTCTGGGCTCTCCCTGATACATATGGACACAGGCATAAATGTGCACATGTGCACACGTGCACACACACACACACACACACACACACACACACACACACACACACACACACACGGCAGTCTATGTTCCTCTGTTCCCCAGCTCCTTTTCTCGGCAGCGTCCCGTTTCTCTTTGAACCACACTGATTGTGCCTACCTTGTCTTCCCCGCTAGACCACGGACCCCTTGTAGCAGGAGCTGATCTGTCATCTGTGGCCCCCTGTGCCCAGTCCAGAGCCTGGCACATAAACGCAGCTCGGAGTATAACCAAGGGGGCGTTAGGCCGCCTCCACCACGGCTTCGAGGAGCGGGAGGCACACTGTGCGCCTCCCGCTGTCCAGCATCCCGGCCCCGTTCTCCGAGCACTCGCTGCTCCCGCCACCTCAGCCAGAGGCCCCAATTCCTGTGCCTTCCCATGCTGGGATGGGATGGTTGCCCTGACTTCCCTTGAAGAGAGGAGGGGAAATCCTGGTGCTGTCTGCAGACAGCTCTCATTACCCATAGGGCAAAGGGGTCGCCAACTTACCATCGTGGTTGCTGTAGTAGTCCAGGTCTCGCTCAGCCTCTGGGGCCTGCAGCTCATTCCAGGCCCACCCCAGGAAGGCCAAGTCTGGGTCTCCCTTCTCCAGCAGGGTCAAGGAGATCTTCCTGGCCAGAGCCTCGCCATCCGGCTCTTGGAGCAGGGCGCAGTGGTACTCCCTGGACAGGAGCTGCTCCTCCAGCAGGTGGTCCAGGAAGGCCTGCACCTGGCTCGGCTGATGGCTAGACAGCAGCATCTGGACCCGAGTTAGGATGCTCTGGAAGTGGTCCATGGCAGCGCGCGGAGATGGGGCAGCAGCCCGGTCAGAGGCTGGGATCTTCGCTCACCCGGCCTGCAGCATTCAAAACATGAAGTGAAAAACAGGAGGGAACCTTGCAGTTTATTGCCGGTTATTCCTGCTCCAGATTTCCTCATTTGTGTTGTAGGCTGGATGGAAGTGCCTCCTTGGCTGATTCAGACTCGCGGATATTCACTGGTACCTCCACCACCCGTGGAGGTGCTGGACAAGCCCAGCCTTGTGGGTTCCGTTAGACCCAATCCAGTGCTTGCCAAGAGTAAAGGAAACCACCTCCGTGGAGGACCTGTAGGATGACTTAGACATCTAACTGCAGCAAGAAGGCATCACAGCTTAGAGGTGGAGCAGTTGGGTTTGGAGTTCATCTGCTTGGGTTCAAATCTCAGACCTAACACTTGCTAATTATGCTACCTTGGGCAAGTGACTTATCCTCTTCTAACCTCGCTTCCTCCATCTAAAAAGTAGAGTGAGAGTAACAGCTCATGAAATGTGGGGAGGATTAAATCAAGGCACGTATTTTGAGCAGCCAGCACATTATCAACAACATATAAATTTGAGCTATTATAATTACTGATTAACCCTGCACAAAACTCTGTATCACCGTGGGCTTAACTTCACTACACCTTTCACTGAAAGCCACCTAATAAGTGTCATCTGATCTCATTAAGTTTATTGAGGATTAAGAAGTGACACATTGAAGAGGCTTAGCACTGGATGGAATAGGCATTTAATGAATGCTGACCATTTACTAATTTTATCCCTAATGCACCAAATTCAGGTTTTGTGTAGGAGCCAGTCTATTCTAGGATTCAACTCAAAAAATCCCCAAGACCCATTTTCTTCCTACCATTCTAAAATACACCATGACCTTGCTTCCTCTCCTGGCTCTCAGGTGGAACCATTTGCATGGCTCATTCGATGAAACAAATAAGGATTTCCGCTTCCACTGTGGCTGAGGAGCTCCTACATGCCCAACTTTACCACAAGTGACAACATAAAGCGACTACCTGAAGGCACTGGAGTGTGACCATAACTGGCAGATATTGGCAGGGAGGCACCATGTGAAAGCTGAGAATGTCACGGTGAATTCCCAGCTCATGAGTTTAACCTGAAGGCAAGTCTTGATCTGAGTTATGCAGAGTAATTAAAACTCTAAAAAATGCAAAGTGTTGCTGGCCTAATAAACATAGGACAGGATATGGGTTAGCAATAGTTGCTGGAAAGCGGGAGCAGAAATTCCAGAAAGGAGAGAGACAGAGTTTTCTTCAATTTCTGTGTATAAACTGCCCAAATATCTCGCTGTATAACCTGTGGACAGATTCCACATGGCTCCACTAGACTAAAGGAACTGAATTCATATTTGAGTGGCAATGTACTACAGGGGTGGGTGGGAACAGGACTCCTTGCTTCTGATTCTAGCCAAGCTGTGAGTTTGTTAAAACAATGACAAAAAGTATCACTGTTCAAATGATAACAGAGCCTAGAGTGTTTACAACATCATATGTCTCAGATTATTTGACTATAAAGAAATAGGAAAAAGTATGCATTTTCATGAAAAAAGACAATCAATGAACCCAAATGTTAAAATCAGCAGACAAGGATTTTTAAAGCTCTGACTGTAACTATGGATGAAAATGACATTAAAGATTTAAAAGAAAATATAGGAAATTTCAGCAGAAAAATAGAAACTACTAAAGAAAAAACTACTGAATAGAAATTATCAATGTGAAAAGGACAATATATGAAATTTAAAAAGTCACTGGATAATATTAATGGCATGATGGAGGCTGACAGAAGAAAAAGAAGCTTTTAGATAGAGCAGTAGAAAAGCTTTGATCTAAAGAATAGGGAAAAAGTGAAAAAAATGAGCCCTGAGCATCTGTGGGACATTGCAAAAGGTCCAAATTATACATATTTAGAGTCATAGAAGGAGAAGAGAGACGCTGGGGCAGAAAAATATTTCAAGAAATAAAGCCCAATACTCCTCAAATTTGGTGAAAGCAAAGCAGACCCACGAAGCTCAGTTGACGCCAGGTAGGATAAATGCCAAGAGGCCAATTCTGGGCGCACCCTCGGCCAGCTGTGGAAGGCCAAAGACTCGGGGAAGGCGGTGAGCGCAGCCAGGCCAAGCCCAAGCATGACACGCAGGGGAGTATTTGCATCGTCGCTGACTTCTCACTTGGAATCACTCACTCACACTGGAAAACAGGACAGTGGAACAATATTTTGGAAGAAATGAGAATAAAAAATGATCAACGCAGAGTTCTAAAATCCTGCACATATATCCTTCAGGAATGCAGAAGATATGAGGCCCAGCAGGGGGCCAGAGCCTTTGGACCCAGCAGGGAGACGGCATTTGAAGGGCCCAGAAGCGAGTCAGTAACTAGCAGGAAACTGGCACCCACAGAATCCAACAGGGAGCCTGCAACACAGACCCAAACAGGATCAGGCACCTACAAAATCCATCCGGAGTCCGTGCTGCAGTTCCCAGGGTGCCGGTATCTAGAAAATCCAGCTCAGGCAGGATCCAGCGAGGAGTTGGCACCCATAAGACACAGCGGGGAGCCAGAGCCTGTAGGACCCAGTTGGGAGCTGGCACCTATAGGGCTCAGGAGGGAGTCAGGCCCCAGCAGTGTGACAGCTCCCAAAGGACCCAGCAGGGAGTTGGTCCGTACAAGTGGCAGAATCCTGGCAGTCTCAGTTGTTCCTTCCTCTCTCGGGGACTGGCTTCATCTGCCCCGGATACTGGACTGACCCGTGTACCCCCTTTCTGGCTAATCAGCGGGCCAGGTTGAGCACCAGCCCACTGTTCCTGCAGGTGATGGAGGTTGTGGATTCGGGATTGGGAGGTACCCTGCACTCCCAGAGATCACGCGGGGTCTGTGGGCATACCAAGACGTGAGCCTTTGTGCTTTTTCATCTTTTTGGTTAATAGCTTTTTTGAGAGTAATTTGTAGATTGTGCAATTCAGTGGTTTTTGAATATCCAGAGACAGGCAGCCATGGCCACGGCCAATGTCACAACACCTGGTTACTCCAACAAGAAACTCCACAGCCATGGACTCTATTCCCCATCCCTCCCAACCCTCCCAGCCCCGGGCAGCCACTCATCTACTTTCTGTCCCTCTTTCTTGCATTAAAACATAAAAAACGTTTTGTGCTGTCATAAAATATAGTAATGTAAAATTTGCCATTGAAAAAACGGTTGTAGGGCCTCCCTGGTGGTGCAGTGGATTAAAGTCTCAGCCTATGAAGCTGTCCGCAGCCACTGCAGCACGAGTTCAAACCCCTGTCAGGGAGCTTCCCACAGGGTGCAGCAGACCTCTCCTGTCTCCCCGCTGCCCCTCAGCAGTGTATGTCAGTGGATCTACCTGTTCTGCTTCCCACTCTGTCTCTGGGGAATCCTCTCACCCCCTACACCTCTGGCCCACACCCCAGCTCTTGTATGCATAAATCTTTAAAAAAGAAAAGAAACTCACACAGAATGTCAGATGACATGAATGCTCAGCTTGATTTAAATAAGCAGGTTGACAAGGTCGCGACATCCCAAACGGCATGTAAAAAGGCAGAAAGTAGAGAGCTCCAAAGCCCTTCCTCCCACCTAACAAAGTATTCATACTTTCGAATGAGCAGAGGTGTCCATGTAAATATGATTCCTAGGGCAGCAAGGTGATAATAAAATTGCCTTAAGGGTCCTAATTCAGGGGCAAGTCACTAATTTTGGGGGGCTGGTTATCTTAAAAGACTTCTTTGTACAAATAACACTGTAAAGAATACTTTTGTGAGCACAAGGCCAGAGTTCCCATCCTCACACAGATCTCTTGGGACAGGAGAGGGAGAGGCACACAAGGGTCCCCAAATTCATCAGAAGTGGCTCTGGGGCTCAGGGTGACATTTCCCTGCTGCAGCTAGAGGGGAAGAGGAAACTGTTCACCCCCTTTCTTTCTGAGGCTTCTATTGTTGGAGGTTAGAGGCCAGGCCATTCCTTGGTCGAAGTGATAATGCTATTAATTGGCCCGAAGGAAAAGATTTGAGGAGCCTGAAATTTAGATGTTAGGGAAGATGGAAAAGATGGCCTGGATTCGGCCGTGGCGGTGGGAGGGGTGAGTTGCTGGGAGAATCAGGAAGCCATCTTTTAAGAACCTCACCTCTGCAGCACTTTGAGGGAGGGGATAAGTCAGCAGAATCCAATCCGTCAAACAACCCAAGTGGTGCTGAGGACCAGACTAGCAAAGCCATCCACATCCCAAGGTGGGGGTGAAGACCAGGCCATGCGATCACCCCAACATCCAAGGTGGGTGCTGATGGATAACCCAACAGCAACACTGAGTGCCCAGAACCAGGGACCAGAGCAGGTTCTAGCCACTTCTAGCCTTCCCCTTTCCTACCAATCCAGCCACCCGGTCACATGCTTAGTCGGGAAACCCTGACTGGCAGCCTCCAAGCTGTCCCTGACACACGGTGCCACCACAGGCAGGGCATTTCCCCTCTCTGGACCACAATTTCGTCACCTGTGAAACAAGTGGGTCAGATGACACCATGCCTGGGACTCTTGCCGTCCCGAAACGCCGTCGCCTGCGGAGCCCACTGACCTTGGAGTCCCACAGCGTCCCCTGTGATCAGTCACAAGCTCTGTTTCGCCCCCACTGCTGGCTCTCAGGTCCCCCTGCATGGTTTTTACCCTGTATTATTACTTACCTGGTATTTTGCCTTAATTTGTTTAATTTTTCATAAAAGGAAAGTTTCTGTCCTGTGACTAACAGGAAAGTATATTGAGAATGCGAAAGTGGAGATTCTTCAGGTGGTGAACTCACTGAAGTCTATTGTCTCTTTGTGACAACGTCTCTGTAACAGTGAACAAGTGTTAGAGGGTGTTGAGATAGACGAGCACTGAGCTGAAACCGTATCAGCAAACTGGGAACACTAAGAAGCTACTAGTATGAATACAGGAAAATGAGAATTGCCCTCCTCTGCCTGCGAGGGTACAGAATGTGTAGTCACGTATGGTAACACTTCAGTGATGCTATTAAAATGGGAGAAGGACATAAACAGCATTTGCTCTCCTCGGCACAGAGCTCAGGAAAATTCTACACACCTGCATTATAGCGTACAAAGCAGCATTGTTTGTGATGAAATAAGAAAGAAAATATCAACCTAAGAATAGCTATCTTCTTTCTAAACCTTTGGGAGTACATGTGGTTTTAATAAACTAAATGCAATAGCCCCAATCAAAGTGAAAGACCGTATGGTTGTTAAAATGTAGTTAAATCAGTTACACACTGGGATATAGCACTCATAGTTGTGTTTACAATTTTCTTGCCCCCTGTTTCATAGCAGTATGGTGTTACATGTAAAAGTAAGTCCATAGCTGCTAACTCCACGAGATGGTTATATTTCTGAGACCCTTAAAACAGATTGCCAAAGGTTCTGAAGTCAGACAGAAGCATTCTAGCATCTTCTCACAAGCTCAGCTGCTAGCATAATCTCCACAACATGTGTTGATTGGTCATGTACCATAGCACACCCGTAATTCCTTCCAGAATCATCACAAGTTATACGTCCTCAGGGCTATCAGTCTGCACTTCCATGAAAACCTGATAATTTTAGAGAAAGTACTGTTCATCTTTATGTGTATTGAAAGACAGTGTGCTGGCCCATAGTGGTCAAAAGACCCAATTAGACCTGCTTCGTGATGCCAGCTACTCAGAAAGTTTCAATTCTATGCCTCAGTCTGGTGTATTTATGTTCCTTAAAATTATTATTAGTTATGGTTACAAAGTTGGGTGGTTCACATGCTAACAGCGAGCTCCTGTGTAGGTGTCGAAGGGTTGAGAATGACCATGTCAGACAGGAAGGCATTGCAGCGTTTATGGATAGGGGCATCACCTGTGCATGTCTCTATTTCATCTTTGTTTGTGACTTGATTAGTTCCCTCCTCCTGTGTGATGTTTCTGTGGCCTTGTGATGATCTGTGTGGCTGCGGACTTTGGAAACATGAGAAACCAGGTTGTGTGATCATGAGATCAAAACTATTGATTTTTATCATTAAAAGTTGAAACTTAACTTGTATCAACAAAATCCAATACCAGAATAGAATCATTTCATTGACTATTAAAAAATTCACCCCCTAGAAACAACTTAAATATCCTTCAGAATAAGGATGGGTAAACAAGTTGCAGTGTATGCCTACGAAAGACCCTCAGTAATTGACTACACCATGCTTAGAATAAGGTTACATACAGCACGTGCAAAGCTCAAAAACTCTGAGTGAAAAACCAACTACAGTCTGCAAAGTGTCTCTAGAAATAGCACAGGAAGGGAGGATGTGCATGAAAAAATATCAACTATCAAGTCAGGGGACTGGCTGTTTCCAGAGCCGAGGAGGTGCGAGTAGGGAGGGAGAAAGGAGAAAGGCACTAGGAAGGGCTCAGGCTTAGACCAAACCTCAACGTTTATTTCCTTAGCTGAATTGAGACTACATAGCTATTTATATCCCTTTCTCTGTAACCTCTGGTATGGCCAAAATCTTCTGATAGGTTGAGTCTTGTGAAATTGCTGAGATTTGTCTTTTGGAACCTATGAAAGTAGCCATTTCATGTGGTTTGACCTAAGCTAACGAGAATGATGATGATAAAAGAATTGAAAGGCGTTCTCCCTGCTTCTCGTTCAGTATATAAAGCCCCTGCTGAGCCTTCTCCTCCAGTGCTCTGGTTGCCAGCAGGGTGGTGCAGGACCACACTTTGGGAAACACTGGTTCAGTGAATGTTGTTATGTTTCTGTCACAAACTGAGGTCTGGGGCCAGGTCTTGGGGATGAGAAACTTGTGTTCTGAGATAAGAAGGAAGGAAAAGAGGGTGCAGAGGGGTTTGCAGAGAGGAAGCAGTGCAGCTGGGTCAAAATGCTCATGCTTTACCCCCTAGCTCAAGGTCAGTGTTCCTTGGGGTCACCTACCTGTTGACCGAGAGGCAATCACAATCTCTCTCTCTCTTGCTCCTCCAACTTGGAGATCAAGGGTGATGCAGAAGATGATCATGATCCTGATGTATCAAAATAGTCAGATATCATTTCTTAAGCGAGAACAGTGGGGAGCTAGGCGCTTTCTGTATAGGTCTTGGCATCACCGAAGACGGTGCAAGGCAAAAATTAATCATCCTGTGGTACCAATGGGAGCAGGAAGGTAAAGTCAGAGAAGCTGAGCAGGAACTTGGGGAAGAATTCCGGGCTGTGGGTTTGCAAAGGAGAAGAAGAGCTGACTGCTTCCCCTTGAGAGGCCGGGGAGATCAGCTCCCTGGGTCCACAGGCTGTGAGTGTGGCAGTGGCGGCCTGTGCCTGCCCGCAAATCAGGGCAAGTTGCTGTGTCTGAGCCAGAGTTACCTTGACCACACTCAGGGATGTGGACTGTTAGGTTTGCTTCTTGGGTTTTCCCCCAAGGCACGTGGAGTTCATTCCTGGCTTGTGACGGTGGAGGTGGTGGGGAGAGTGGGTGAGGACTGGCATGAAGTCCACAGAATGATGACATGACCCACTGCTGCTCGTGTGGGCCAAAAGTGGGCATCTGGAGACCTGGGCCCAGTTGGGTGCTAGAGTTGAATTCACCAGCTCCCACTTAGTCACCACTGCCATTTTCCCCTCCAACATTACCATCCTCATCTCTCCCTCCACACCCCCATCAGTCCGCCCCACTGCTACTTACATGGCAACTCCACTTCACCACCATAACCACCACCACCATCCATCCGCCCATGACCATCATCACCACCGCCATCACCACCACTGTCATTTGTGCCCTTCCTACCACCACTTTCACTGCTACTACCACCTCTATCCTTATCACCACCCCCTTTATGATCACCATCACCTCCTCCCTCTCCCCTTCCATCATCACTTCTGTCACTTCCCCCTTTGCTACCTCCATCATGTCCACCATCTCCATCTCCCTCAATTCTTCTATCATTATTACCATCACCTCTACCACCTCCATCATTTCCACCATTACTGCCATGGTCACCATCATTCCTACAGCCATCCATCATCATCATCACCATCATCCTTATCATCTCTACCATTTCTATCAACCCCCAACTACTTTCACTACTCCTACTATCTCCATTGTTATCACCACCACTTTCATCATCACCTCTGCCAGCTCCACACTTCCATCATGATAAGCACTGCCCTCACCACGACATTATTACTATAACCGGAGGCGTCAGGTATAAGTGGTGCCTCCAGGAGCGGGTTGCTTGTGAGAACAGATAGCCCCAGTGAACATGCTAAAAGGGTATTCCAGTTTGGGATGGAAACTCTGATAAGAAATAAAAGAGGGGCCTCCCTGGTGGCACAGCGGTTGAGCACTGTGCTGTGGAGCTGTTGGCAGCACGTGATGCAAGTTCAATGCCCAGCTGGGGAGGATCCCACATGGTGCGGCAGACCTCTCCTGCCTCGCCCGCTGTTCCCCTCAGCAGTGCATTTCCATCAATCTGCCTGTTCTGCTCCCCACTCTGTCTCTGGTGAACCCTCTCGCTGCCACACACTTCTGGCCTGTACCCCAGCTTGTATGTATAAATAAATAAATCTTTAAAAAAAAAGAAATAAAAGGGACGGGAGAAAGAACAGCAAAGGAGATTCAACCACCAGAGAGATGTAGCCACCATGATTTAGAATTTGAGATGCACCCATGAGGAGCTCTTGAGCCGCCAGAATGTAGAGTTTTAGATTGAGTGTTTTGGGAATCTTCAGTGACCTTGGGGTCACCGACCTTGGTCCCCACTGATCTACAAGAGAAAAAGTCTAAAGCCTTTGCAACTAGCCGAGTGATGGAAACTGCTCCTGGTCTTGTGACTGCTACAGCCGAGGAAAGAAGGCAAAGGCCCGGAGCAGGCGCCTTCTTAAAGTGCGTGAGTGCAGCTGTTTATCAGGCTGGGCCATTTAGCAGCTGCTGTTTTCAGTGTTGCTGGCCTGGTGCTGTGCTCCGGGAGCATCTCCAGTTGTGTCCTTGTCCTTGTGAGATGGAACCTGGCCTACAGTCTGGTTGCTGAGTGTCTGCAAAGGCAGGAAGACGCCTTTGGACACATGTCCCTGTCCTCAGGGACGGGAAGACTCCGCCTTTGCTGTTTCTTATTTGGGACTTAAAGGACTGGACATTGCTTTGTGTGAATAAATGGCCATTTGTTGGCCTCTGTGACTCCTTGTTTTTCCCTGTTTGTTAAATAAATCCTGTTGTTGTTGTTCCCTGAGCCTGAGTAGTCTTGAAATTGTGAGTGCAGGTGAAGAACTAGGACAGTGACCAGTAAGCTATTTGGGTAGTGCCCTTGGTCGGTTTTAGTGTCCCTCCTGCCCTGTATCATTACTACCTCTGTATCAAGCATCATCTACTTCAACTCACAAATCTCTACACCAGACACAAAGATGGGCATTCTTATCACCATCACAATGAAGACTCAGCACCAGGTCTATGCGATTGTTGTTGATACTTGCAACAAGGGAGTGTTGGGATCACTTGTTGAATTGGAATTTGACCCAATCTGGAGATGCCATTTGTTTGACCCAGTGGGTCAGTTCTGGAGACTCAGAGAAGATCAAACCGCTTTCTACAGGAGGACTCAAACTTACAAAGTTGTTCAGAAACCCCAGGACCCTGGGGCTTGGAGACATTGTGTTCTGCTCAAAGTCACACAGCCAGCATTGCCAGGGTTTCATCAGAGAGTGTCTGCTGGCTACAGGCTTAACCTCTGCCAGTTACAGAGCTGGGGCGACACAGTCCTTCACAAACTCTCCAGGCCGTGGTGATGGAGGAGATGGGCTCACAAGATTTGACCCACACAGGAGGTGGGGGTAGAAGGGATCAACATAGTCACTTCAGGCAGGTGTAAGAGGCTATAGGGAGTGTAAGGAGTGTCAAGACAATCTCTGGCCCCTTTCTAATCCTGATTAGCAGCAAATAAGCCGCTCCTAGAAGGTGTGAGCCCCTCCCAAAGAGAAAACTCTATCAGTGCGATGATCTCTGCACTGGCTCAGGGCAGCTGTCCTTCTGCCCACCTGTGACCATGCAGGTGTCCTTTCCACCAACTCTCTGTCCCCCTGCAGGGCAGCGGCCTTCCTGCCTGCCTGTGGCTGGAGCTTCTATTCACTGACCTCCCTCACCGGGGCAGCTCTCCTCAGGGCTGCCTGCGACCATGCAGGCGTCTCTTAGTAGGCCTGTTCCTTTCGGGGCAGCTCTTCCCGCCCACTCGTGCCTATGCGAGTGCTCTCTGTTCCTCTGCCCCTTTCCTTAATAAACCTGCCCTTCAATGCATTCGACATCTCTGTGTCATGGAGAACTCGCCGCGTGCTGCTGAGAGGGGAGCTCTGGGGAAACTTTCCCAGAGTGAACCAAAGAAGCCCCTCTGTCGACTAAAAATTGACATCTGGCAGTCATGGAGAGAAGTCATTCTGCTGTCTGCAAGAGAGAAGCTGGCACAGGGCACATGGCAGCTGCTAACTGCCAGTCATGGATGACTCCAGATTGTAAATAGATGCCAGGTGCTTCCCAAGTCATTCCTGGACAATGCCTGGGCATGGTAGTAACACCAGGCCTCACCATGTCTGGCTACTATGGGACTCTTCTTTGGGCAATTTATGTCCTCAGGCTCCCTGCTGACTGGCTGAGTCTTCTCAGAGTTTCCCAGGGCTCACCATGGCCTGGGCTGCTCTTACCTAATCCTCCTGCCTTCCCCTTTTCTTTTCACAGCACGTTAGCTGCTCTCCTGTTCCCATTCCCCCCCCCTCTTCATCTTCCAGGGGCATTATTCCCTATTATAAATCTCCTGTTTTCCAGCTCTGGCTTGGTGTCTGCTTCCTGGAGGACCTCCAATAACACAGAGGTAGAAGTTTGCACCAGCAGAGCATGAGAAGATCTGACTTGACACACACACTCTTCGGCCCAACAGAATGCACGTGCACTGATAGAATGTTCCCTATCACACACGTTCACATTCATAAAATGACACTGATACACATCTGGCCCATGTTGCCTGAGAGACAGCAGTGGGGTAAGACAGAGGGGCTGGTTTTGTTCTTACCATCCTTGCTTTTGAATCCCTGTTCTACAGTGCACAAGCTTGAGCCTGCCCTTTTCATTTTCTGTGCCTTAATGCCTTCATTTCTTCATCTTTGAAATGTGTTAATCCTCCTAATCTTGCAAGGCTGTTTTGAGAGAAAAAATATTCAAGTTAGCAGAAAATATGTACACATTGCCTGACACTGCATGTATCTAAAACTCTGATTCATTCATCGATTGCCTAACTCAGGAGTAGCACAGTAATAGGCACTGGGAATCTAGCTGTCAACAAAAACTCCTGCTCCTGTGTAACTCATAGTCTTGGTTAAAGCTACATCTGAAATATCTTGTGGATAACTTATCAGCTCTAAGCACCGAATAAGATAAACTACTTTTTCGAGAAGGACAAAGATGAGAACTGTAAGTGCTGTTTTAAGAGGGAAAACAACTTGAAAGAAAAAAAACAAGAAGCAATCACTTGGAGTTTTCAATATTCAGTGCTGGGCAGTAAGCTAGCTCTACCTGGAAATCTACTGGGACATAATCAAACTGATTTAATTGGATTGTAAGCTAAGACAAAAAGTTCCAGGTGAGAGTCCATCTCGTTGCTTCATACGAAGTCCCATTGTCACAAGGTCCAAAGCAATAAATGCTTTCTTAAATGTATACAGAGTCTGCTATTAAGTCATGTAGTTATGGTTTTATTCATTCTTTTAATCTTAATTATATTGTGGTCAGTGCAAGTGATGGAGGAAAGAATAGAAAACCTAAAGGAGGCATCACAAGGCTAGCACCTGGCTTACACAATGCCTAGAGCTGGAGGTCGGGGTAGAAGGATTAACATAACCTTTTCAAGCAGGTGTCAGATGCTATAGGGAGTGTCAGGACCACAGACCTGAAGGTGAAGATGTGGAGATTAAGGGCCATTAATCTCTGAACCCTTTCAAATTCTATGTGATCAGCAACAAACAAACCATTCATGGAAGGAAGAGCCCCTCCCAAAGAGAACACTCTATCAGTGCAATATCTGCACTGGCTCAGAGCAGCTGTCCCTCTGCCCACCTGTGCCTATGCAGGTGCTTCTTTTCACCAACTCTGTCCCTCTGCAGGGCAGCGGCCTTCCTGCCTGCCTGCAACCTGTACCATTCCCGGGCTTCTCTTCAGTGACCTCCTCAGCAGAGGCAGCTCTCCTCGGGGCTGCCTGTTGTGACCGTGCAGGCCCCCTCTCAGCAAGCCTGTCCTTTTTGGGGCAACTTCCTGCCTGCTGTGTCTTTGCAAGCGTTCTCTATTCTTCCGTCTCCTTCCCTAATAAACCTGCTCTTTAGCTGTAACTAACATCTCTGTCTCGTGGGAAACTCGCCTGGGAAATTAGACGCGTGCCACGGAAAGGGGAACTCTGGTGAAACCTTTTCCCAGAGTGAACCCAAGGTCCCAGGTCTCCATTGACATCACATGCAGTCTGTATATGATATTTGTTGAGGCTGGTAACTAGCCACGTTATGGTTAAACACTCCATATTTGCTTAAAGGAATGTGGATTCCTCCCACTTTAGTAGGTGACTGGACACATGTGTCCATTGGATCAAGCCTGTTCATGGTGATGTTCAGAACTTCTTTATCTGCATTACACTTTTTTGTTCAGTCTAACGATTAATGAGGGGCTAATCTTAAAATCTCCCCAAGTGATGGTAGAATTCTCATTATCTCCTTGTAGTTCTACCTACTTTTGCTTTATGTTTTTTGAACTGTGTTATTAAGGCACTGAAGTTTAGGATTGTTACATTTTCTTGTTGATTTGAAGTTGATCATGTTGCAATTACTCTCTTGACTTCTGGTAACACACTTTTACCTAGAGTCTATTTGGCTCGTACCAATATACCAGCACCCCATTTATTTGGGTTATTTTTACCTTCTATATCTTTTTCCTGCCATTTGTCCTTAAATTTTAAATATACCTCTTATACATAATATATCCAGCCTAATAATGTTTGTCTTTTAATTGGAGCTCTGCATTTGGAGAATCCTTTCGCATTTATTGTGATTACAGATCTCTCAATATCCATCTTGTTAGCTACAGATAGATGTCAAACAACATGTGTTTTCTGCCTGCCTTACAATTTTAATTTTTACCTCTGTCCTTTTTTCCCTCCTTTGGATCGAGGTGTTTTTTTTCTTTTTTCTTTTCTATTTCTCATTCCACATTTTGAAATTAATTTGGAAGTTATACACCCCATGTTCATTCTTTTAATAGTCACTCTAGCTATTCTAACAAATATTTAATGTAGTCTAATCAATTGTTTTATCTTTTTCTAAAATATATAAGAGCCTCAAGATACTTTAATACCAATCACTCCCGCCCTAAATGTATATTACTATAATCCATTACTTTAGTCCTGGCTTATTCTTCCTCAAATTAGTGTAATTATTGTTTCGGAGTTAATTTTTGTTTATATTTATCAATGTCTTATTCACCATTCCTTCCTGAATCTAGGGCCCTACAGCTCAGATTTTATCTTTCTTAAGTATCTTTTAGAAACTCCTTTAATAAAACATTTTTATGATAAACTCTGTTTTTGTCTATAACAATCTTACTTAGATATTTTTCTTAAAAGATCTGCTGCTGATTAAAGGTCTGCTGCGCCCTGTGGGTCAGCTCCCCTGCTGGGGATCAAACTTGTGCTGCAGTGGCTGCCGATAGCTTCTTAGTGCGGAGACTTACCCTGTTGCGCCACCAGGGAGGCCCTCAACAATTATTTCAAAATAAAAAGCTAATGTCTTATGAAAATAATTCACAGCCCAGAGGAACCTAAAGAGACAAGGAGACTAACAACCACGAGAGCAAGAGTTAGACCTGCCCAGAGACTCACTCAAGTTTTTATCGCCATCATTTTTGCTTTCCTGGGCCATCTCACTGCCCTGGTGGGGAGTTGGGGGGCCTTCACTAATGCTGGGGGTTTCATTACCCCCCCAATGGGATTATGATTTGTTTACCAATGACCTTGTCCCCTGGACTGTGAGGTCTCAATGCCTGAGATGGATCTTCCCCACTCTGGTTTTTATTAATATTATTTATTTATACATACAAGCTGGGGTACAGGCCAGAGGTGTGGGGCAGCGAGAGGGTTCACCAGAGACAGTTCCCCACTCTGTAAAGCCCATCACGGTACCAGGTGCAGATTGAGCCTCTGATCAAACCTTAATGGGGGAATAAAGATGTGAACAAAGAAACTAGAAGAAGGGGGTTCCAGCCTTTCCCCACGTAGCTTAGCCCTGAGAAGGATGACGCCCGGGTGTCTCCTCTGAAGTGACTTGGTTTGAGATTCGGCGGCCAGGGCCGTGGACGCGCCGGCGGGATTTACTCCACTTTCTCTCAGCAAATGTAGGCAGGTGGCGTCAGCCACGTGCCCCTCCCGGCCCCCAGTGGATGCGGAGGGCTTGGGGAATTTCATGGGTGGTATGTTTGGGAAAATCCAGTTTTGGGTGAAGCCGCGTCCTCAGCCCCCGAGAGGTAGGTAGCTAAGAATCAGCTCTCCCCCACGCGGCCGCCCCAGCGCCAGGGAGGACGTTTAGGAGTTGGCCGCCTGTCCTCCCTCCTCACCCCCACCACGGAACTAACCACTGGGTGTGCAAAGGAGAGAGCGGGTGTCAACCCCTTTACTCTCCTTATCTCCCCCCACCCCAGACCTGAAACTAATAAATATGAATCCTGCTACCCGCTGGCCCTTCTCTTAGAAGCAACCGGGGACATTTTCTCTTTTCCCGGTTTTTCATTTACTGTATTTTGAGCGTCTATCGTGACATGCGAAGCTCCTCCATTCTTTGAAGTCCCTGAGCCTTGCACAGCGGGTCCACATCGCTGCTCCCTGACCGGTCCCTCTCCACGGCAGGTGCCATGTTGGCTTGGTTTGGTCACAGACAACGCCCCCAGGGCCAGACCCACCTCGATGCCTAGGTGTTGCCCTGCTGCCCATTTGCCTTCCCGAGAAGAGGCAGCACTGGGCTTCCTGCTCCCGAGGGTAGTTCAGGGACTGAAACCCAATCATCGAAAGAAAAAAGAAACCGCAACAGCCAAGATGCTGCTTAGCATGCAGAGGAGCGCTAATCGCACTTTGCAAGGAACTTTCTTAGCACCATTTTGGTTTACTTTCAGCCTCCCAGCTACCCTGTGGGGACACTGGAACCGGTAACTGGAGGGGCTGCTATAATCATTCTTTCATAAACATTTAGTGCCAAGCGCTTGTGGGGTGCCGAGTATCAGTGTGAGTGTGGGGGGCACGAGATGATGGGGTGCAGGCAGCCTTCCGAGATGCTTTGCTGTCCTGCACATGCTGCCAGCCCCAGCTCCACCTCCCAGCTCCCTCTACTTCTCTTTTACTTTCTCCCTGGTTTTATTGAGATACAATTGACATGGCATTGTGACTTTCAGGGGCCAACCTGTTGATGTGTTACGCTCATCTCTGACAATGTGAGCCCCATTGAGTGTCCGCTGACCCCTGCAGCATGTTGCACGACTGTTATTTGTACATGTGGGAGGATGTCTAAGATCTACTCTCTCAGCAACTTTCAATGTCTAATACAGCATTCTTAGCCAAAACCAGGATACTTTAGCTCCCCAAAATGTATTCAATTGATAACTGGAAGTTTGGAACTTTTGCTAGTATCTCCCTATTTCTCCCAGCTCCCTGGTATCCAGGACTATACCCCATTTCTACCAGTTTGGTGCCTTTTCACTTCACTATAAAGGAGATCGTGCCTTTCTCTGTCTGGCTTTTCTCAGCCTAGCACTCTCAAGGTGCAGCCATGTTGTTACTCAGGTCAGATTTCCTTCTTTTTATAAGGCAGAATAAAATCCCAGCTTGTTTATGAATGACATTTGCTTTATCCATCCACCTGTTGACAACACTAAGGTTGCTGCCATGTCTTGGCTATTGTGAACAATGCTGCAATAAACAGGGGGTGCAGAAATTTCTACAATACCCTGTTTTCATTTCCTATGGTTATATATCCAGAAGTGGGATTGTTGGATCATATTTTTAAGTTTGGGAGGGACCTCTATGCTGTTTTCCATAGTGGTTGTACCAATTTATATCCCCAATAACAGTGCACAGGGTTCTCTTCTCACCACACCCTTGCCAACACCAGTTATCTCTTTGTCTTTTTGACATAGCCTAAGGTGTGGAGTGATACTCTTTCAGCTTCCTTTAAATCCACCTCCTCAAAAATGTTATCTATACATCTCTGTCTCTGAGTCCTCATTTCCTGTTCTCATCTCAGTGTCCCCTAATCATTTGCCATTCACCAAAATTGCTCCCATCAAATCACTGTTATCTACACGGTGTTGAAACCAGTGATCACCTTGAACTTGAGCAACAAGACACATTGGGCACAGTCCACTGCTCTCCTTTGAAATGCTTTCCCCACTTGGGGTTACCTCTCTCACATCTTCTCTCTGCAGCCCCATCTCTCAAAATGAAAGCACCCCAAGACTCCATCCTCAGACCTCCTCTCTACCCTAACCAGGCTCACCCCCTGGGTGATCTCAGCCAATCACAAGACTTTCAACTCCATCCATATACCCTCAACTCCAATATTGACGTCACCATGCCAGACCTTCACCATGAATCTTGACCTGCGCGTTCAACAGCTACACATCATCTCCACCTGGGTGCCTAACAGATATCTCAGCTCTAACACACATGTGAACAGACACACCATGTCATTAGTTATCAGGGAAATACAAACTAAAACCACTTCACCCTACTATAATGACTATAATCAAAACCATGAATAACGGCTAGTGTTGGCAAGGATGGAGACAAACTGGAACCCTCATACACTGCCGGTGGGCATGTAAAATGGTCCAGCCACTTTGGAAAACAGCTTGTCAATTCCTCAAAAAGCCACACATAGTTCTTATGAGACCCAACAGTTCTGCTCTTAGGTGGAAACCCAAGAGAAGTGAAAACATGTCTGCACAAAAATCTACACATGAATAGTCATGCTAGCATTATTCAAAGTAGCACTAAAGTAGAAACAACCCAAATGTCCATCAGTGAACAAGTGGATAAATAAAATGCGATACATCCATACAATGGAGTATTATTCATCCATGAAAAGGAACAAAGTACTGATTTATGCCACAACATGGATGAACATTGAAAACATGATGCTGGTCAAAGACGCTAGTCACAAAAGACCACATAGTGTATGATTTCATTGATATGAAATGTCCAGAACAGGAAAATCCACAGAGACAGCAAGTAGATAAGAGCTTTAGGGGCTGGGGGAGAAAAAGTGGGGAGTGACTGCTAATAGAATTTCTTTGGGGAAGATGAAAATATTCTAGCATTAGATTGAGATGATGGTTGTGGAACATTTCAATAGACTAAAATACACCACTGAATAGTACACTTCAAAAGAGTGAATCTTGGGGTGACAAGGATTCACTCAATTATAAAAGAGAACTTTAACCCATTTCAGATCAATAAAAGTAACAAATCACAATCTCTTCTTCCAGACCTACGCAGTCACTGCCTTCTTCATCCCTGTTTGACAGTCGGTCTCTGACTGACGCTCTCAATCCAAGCCAAAGAGGAAGCCTATTGACTTGATCTTCAAAATACAGAAAGTCCTTGAATAATGTTTGATAAAAAGAAACGCTGCTATTGAGGGCTTGCTTTGGTCAATAGTCACCTTTCCAAAAAGTTATCGATGATATTTCGTGAGGACTTTATATCCCCACATTGACCTTTTTCGCAGGTTGCTGCCCCTGAACCACTAGCACCTGTCACCTACATTTTCCCAAAGTCACGACAACGTACCCTCCATGCACAGGAAGATTCTCTTCCATAAAGCAGGTCACTCCTCAGCTAGCTCGTGCTCCATGGCTCCCGTCTTGCTCAGAAGTCCAGCTCCTTGCTGTGCTGTCAGACCCCAACATCCTGACCCCCCTCTACCTCGCTGGCCTCACCTACCCCCGGTCTCCCCGTCCCCATCGGTCCCAGTCCTGTTGACCTGCCTGCCACTGCTTGAGCGTGGCCCACCTGAGCCTCCTCGGAGCCTTTGCACTTGCTGCTCTCTCTGCCTGGGATGTTCTTCCTCTCAGTTATCTGCAGACTCACTCCTCTGCTTCCCCACCTCCCTTCTTTGCTTCATTTTTCCCCACAGCGTGCATCTCTCACCTGAATGCAGGGCAGGGATGTTTTCTGTCTCGTCCACCATTGAATCCCCAAGGTCTGGCACCTCCGAGGTGCTCAGTAAATGCTTGCTGAATACGTGAGTGGGTGAGCTGGGCCCGGAAAGATGACCCGGAAGAGAATGGGGGGGTGAGCGGGACACTGCGGTGTGAAGTATATCGTGCGGCTTACAAACGCCCAACACGTGTTTTTTCACTTAATCCCCATTACAGCCCTGAGATAGGCACCTAGTTCATCTGTCTTTAGAAAAGGAAACTGAAGTTTAAGTATTTGGCAGAGTACCCAGCACAGGGCAAGTCTTCCATGAAAATGAACACTGTTATGGGTGTTTTTTCCTTTCTTCCTGTTTAGAGTTCTAACCCACCTCAGTTCATCTCTAGCCTCTAATCAGCACCCTCCAATCAGAGACAATCACTTCCCGACCCCTGACCGGGTCATGCTAATTCCCCCTGCCCTCATCATCCAACTCACCTGGCATTCCCTCGCCTTTCTGTGTACTTGTCAATAACCCTAATTTACTCCATGGCATGATAGCACATCCGCTTCCTCCAGGGAGGCTTCTCAGATTAACCTGATCCCAGCTCATCACCTCCATTTCTCCTCTACCCACTTGGCTCCTCCTCTTGCAATCACTGGCAATGCTGAAGCGTTGCCTAAAGCTTGGCCTCTCATAAGCCTTTCACAGATCCCATAGCCCCCATTGTGGAGCCTGGCAAACCTCTCACACTGTGTGACCTTAGACAAGTGCACCCACCTCTCTGAGCCTCATCTGGGAAATGGGAGTAGAATAAGTCCTACCTAGTTGTAGGGTTGCCCTGGGGCTGAAATGAAACTTGGTAAATGAAACAGCTGAGCCCTGTAAAAGTCCAACACAGATTAGGTTCATTATTATCAGGATCTTGAAATGAAGCTCAAGGGTGACACTTTGCTCTCCGTCCCTGTACAGATGGGAGCTCAGTGATGGAGCAAACTGCATGTCCGCGCTCGTGAGCGGAACGAACCTCAGTTTCCTCCCTTTCTGTTTGACTTCATTCCTCATTTTGGCTTTTCGTTTCTGATATGTGACTTTTCACTTACTGGTGTTGTGCTTCTAGATTTGGGGTGTCACCCGATGGTGACGACAACCCCTTCATGCTTCCCTGGCCTTCATAACTTTTGAAAGCACATTCACCTAGGTCTTCCCTAGAATGGCATCGTGACCCTTCAACAGGGTAAGGCACATATTCGTCTTGCAGATAGGAAAACCGAGGCTCAGAGGGGCAAAGACACTGACTCCGGGGCTCACAGCAAAAAGTGGGAAGGGGGCCTCTCTGGTGATGCAATAGGTTAAGCACAGCACTAAGAAGCTATTCAGTGCCACTCTAGCACTGCCTTGCCCGCTGCTCCCCTCAGCAGTGTATTTCAGTCAATCTGCCTGTTCTGCTCCCCACTCTGTCTCTGGTGAATCCTCTCACCACCCCACACCTCTGGCCTACACCCCAGCTTGTATGCATAAATAAATAAATCTTTTTTTAAAAAGTGGAAGGGCCATGATCAAAACCAGTCCTGCACTTGCTCTCATAAGTGTCTGTGCCTTCTTGTCCCCCTTCTGCCCCACCGCCAGAGGCTCTGCATACAGCAGGCACTCCATTAGTGCTTATTTGAAGCCACTACCGCCGGAGTGAATGGCAGTCTACATCTTAGACTGGTTCAGTCCTGGAACTTCTTCTGCCCCATCCTGGCTTAATCATGCTCTTCCACGCATCATCTTGGAGGTGATTCTAAGTATCTAACATATTTTGGGAGAAAGTGTTTCAAAACTGAGTTTTGTTGTGCTTTATTTTTCTTTTCTCATAGAACTTCCTCCCAAATGGAGAAACCACAGGAGTGAGTTCTCCTTTCCAAATAAATGCATTTATCTGCTTCTCCAAATCTGAGCTGTCAGCAAGCTTGCCTCCTCCCTTCTAGGAAGCAGTTGGCCGTGCTCCCACTGTTCTTCAATCAGCAAACGCTCCCTAATACTAAATACCTTGCAGAAAAGTCTGCATGTGGCATGCAAAATGATTTTCTTTATTGTGGAAGGGAATGTTCTCATGGAGGGTAACATAGGCTGAATTTGTCCCAGCCCCTTAAATTCATATGTTGAAGTCCTAAGCCCTCAGTACCTCAAAACATGATTGTCTTTGGAGATGGGACCTTCGAAGAGGTAATTAGTTAAAATGAGGTCACTGGGGTGATCCTAACCCAATGTGACTGGTGTCCTTCTAAGGAGAGATGAGGACACAGACACAGAGGGAAAACCACATGAAGGCACAGGGGTAAGACATTCATCTATGAACCAAGGCGAAAGACTTCAGAGGAAACCATCCCTGCCAAGACTTTGTTCTTGGGCTTCCAGAATTGTGAGACAATCTACTTCTGTTGTGTAACCCCCCCGCCCCGATTGTGTGCTTATGGTATACATAGCAAACTAATATAGAGAACATATTCTCCTTAGTTGGACACAAGCTCCACCACTCCCTATTGCCTTACACATGACTGCCTAGCTCATTCATATTACCTCTTTTCTCCTGATGGGGTTTGAGTTGATATCTGCTAAAAGGCTATTTGTGGAGAGTTTTCAAAGTAGCCTCTTTTTCCCTTATATATTTTTTGTCATAATAAAATATACAAAACATAAAATGACCCTCTTACCATTTTCAAGTGTACTGTCCCATGGTATTAAATTTGCTCAAGTTACTGTGCCACCACCACCACCATCCATCTCCAGAATGCTTACCTCTTGTAAAAATTGAAACTCTCCCTATGAAACAGCAGCTCCCCATTTCCTCTTCCCTCTCCCCACAACCACCATTCTACTTTCTGTTTCTATGGGTTTGGTGCAGCTCAATGGAATCACGCAGTGTATGTCTGGGCCTGGCTTATTTCACTTGGCATAATGTCCTCAAGGATCACCCTGGTGGCATGTGTTAGACTCTTCTTCCATTTTAAGACAGAATAATTTCCATTGTAGGAATGGGCCATGTTTTGTTTATTCAGTCATTCCTCAAAGGACACGGGCTACTTCCATGTTTTAGCTACTGTGAATGATGCTGTTGTGACCGGGGGTGTACACACATCTCGCTGAGCCCCTGCTGTCATGTATATACCAGAGTGAAATGCTGGACCATACGGTGAGTCTATTTTTAATTTTAATTTTTACAGATTCAGCTTCAGGTTTATTTGTACGAATAGCACAGGAAGATGTCAGTGCCCCGCAGACAAAGCCCAGAGGTCACAAGGTCCTGCTCACGTGGGCACAGGGTACCTGCTCTGGAGCTTTCGTGGGCCTGGGCATCTTTGGGAACCTGTGCTGCTACCTTATCCTGGGGCTGGATTTGAACCTTGGTCCTTGGCCGGGAGAATCTGAGACCCATGTTGACTCGGGCCTAGGCACATTCCCAAGCTCAGGGGAATGATGTAGGCAAGTCCACCAAGCTTGTAGCTGCTGCCCTTCAGGGTGTTAGCCCTGCCCTTAGGCTTCATGCAGGCCTCGCCAGCCTCAGCACAAGCACCTGTGGCCTTGGTGTTGTCGGCCTGCAACTTTTTCAGTCCCTTCTTGTTGTGCTTCTTGGCAAAGCCCTTGGGTGCCCACCCCCTTAAAAGGTTCCTGTCTTTGTGATCAGGGTTTTCTTGATGCCATTTCGGGGGTTGGTTGTGGGTTGTGTGGTTCATGGACTTGGCCAGGTTTGTGCAGAAGCCCACAGCTCCCCGGTGTCTTGAGCCAGAAGAGCTATATTTAATTTTTTTTTACGGAACTGCCATGCTGTTTTCTACAGAGGCTGCATAGTTTCTCGTTCCCACCAACAGTGTGCAAGGATTCCGAGTTCCCCACATGCTCCCCAACACTTGCTATTTTCTGCCTGTTTTTTTATAATGGTCATCGAGTCGGAACAAGGTGATAGGTTGTTACCATTTTGAATTGCATTTGCTTAATGATTAGTCGTGTTACTATCTTTTCATGGATTTATTGACCTTTGTCTATAGTCTTTGGAGAAATGTCTATTTAAGACATCCTTTGCCCAATTTGAGTCAGGCTGGTGGTTGTCTTGTTGAGTTTTAGGAGTTTTCTATATCTGGATGTTAATGCCTGGTCAGAGAAGTGACTTGGAAATATTTTCCTGCCATTTTATGGGTTGCCTTTTACTCTGTTGATAGTGTCTTTTGATGTACAATATTTTTTTTCTGTGAAGTCCAATTTGTCCATTTTGTTGTGGTTGCCAGCCCCTCTGTGTGTCCAAGAAATCACAGCCAACTCAGTGTTGCAAGACTTTTATGCTACGTTTTCTTCCAAGAGTTTTATAATCTTAACTCTTTTTTTTATATATATATATAATCTTAACTCTTACAGTTAAGCCTGTGACCCATTTCTGGTTGATCTTTGATACAAGTGTTAGGCAGGATCCAACTTCATTCTTTTTTGCGTGGATATGTACTTTTCCTGACACCGTTAGTCGAAAAGACTGTCCTTGCCACCTTTGTCAAGAATCACTTGGCCATTGGTGTGCAGGCTCAGTGTGGGCTCTCCTGTCTGTTTTGTTGGTTTCTATGTCTGTCTCTATGCCAGAACCACACATGGATCACTGTAGCTTTGTATTAACTTTTGAAACCAGGAAGTCTGAGTTCTCCCACTTGGTTCTCCTTTTTCAAATTGTTTTGGCAATTCAGGGTCCTTGAGATTCCATGTGAACTTTAGGATGGACCTTTCTATTTTTTTTTTTTTTTTAAAGATTTGCTTATTTGTTGGAGGCCGGCTGCAACCAAGGTTGGGTCCCCAGGAGGGTGGAGAAGGCGTCAGCGTGTTGCGAGGGGAAAGGAGGAGGGAGTGAGAGACAGCACACACCAGGGAGTGATGAAGGCTGCTCTACTTTATTGCCCAGAAAACGGGATTTTTATACTAACAATTAGCAAGCAAGTACATTTGTAACAGACAATAATAGATTACATAGCTTAAGAGTGTACATTCTAAACAGACAGTGATCAATTACTAGTTTCAGAAAAACAGGACATCTAGGAGATAGTTTCACCTGTTTGAAATTTGAAGTCTATAATGATTAACTTCTCTGAGGTTAAGATGTCTTATGACTGATGTTTGACCAACTGGAGACTATAGGGGATGCGGAATATTTACTCTGTGAAACCATACTATCTTAACACTTTGCGTGCTGGCCATTTTCTGTGCCACCGCATGAATGGTATAACCATTCAATAAAACACACACAACTCCTGAACTACTGGATATTAAAAAAAAACTGTAATATCTCTCATGAAACACCTTCCACTTTCACCAAAACAATGTGTAAAGCTTCTAGACTGAGTATGATCAAAGAAATATCTCCTAATATTTCCAAATAATCCACCAGGCGTGAAAAAATGGAGACTAGATGAACACGTATTAATACGTGAGCGGACCACAAAGTGTTAACTTCCTTAGCGTAAGGGAAGTAGTTGGAATTTATTCTAAGTGGTGGTCTTTGAGCAGGGACATTTTTACCATTAATGAGAACAGTCCAGCATTTGTTTAGGTTTAATGGTTAAAAGAAGGGAAGCTACTTGCATGCAGACAATGGTCAATTAACTGGAGACAGCCTGATTGTTTAACTCTTCCGTAGGTAGTCCTGCTTTGATATTCCTGGTTAGTAGATTAAAACTTTTTTAGCTTAAAACATACAGGGACATATCCTGTTTGAGGAAGGCTTCCTAAAGCAGTTAATCTAAGAAACTGTCTTGTGCTGGCTCCTTGAGACAAGCCGGAGAATGTATGGGAGGGGAGTAAATGATCTTAGTATTGAACATTAACCCCAGACCAGGCAAGAATGCATTCTTATCAAAGGAGCAGCTCAGCACCTGGGCCCATTCATGGGGCTTTTAGACAATGAGGGAAGGGCTACATGCATCCAGGCATACTAGAGAAACTTAATCATAGTTCTTACAGAAAAAGGAGACTACTTTATTATTTTACCTATAAAATGTTATGTTTAATTTGCTTTTGGGCAGAGATATCACATCCTGACTCTCTTAGGAGGAACACTTCTTTGAAGGTCCTCAACCCAGCTGCGACCTTGTCAAGCTAGCTGGGGGGAGCCAAAGGCACAGCATTTATTTATGTATACAGAACTGGGGTGTAGGCCAGAGGTGTGGGGGGTGAGAGGATTCACCAGAGACAGAGTGGGGAGCAGAACAGGCAGATTGACTGAAATATACTGCTGAGGGGAGCAGTGGGGAGACAGGAGAGGTCTGCTGTGCCATGTGGGAAGCTCCCTGGCTGGGGATCGAACTGGTGCTGAAGTGACTTTGGATAGCTTCATAGTACTGAGACGAACCCCTTGCCACACCAGGGAGGCCCCTGGCCCTTTCTATTTTGACAAAAGAAAAGCCTTGGGATTTTAGTAAGAATTGCAATTGCATTTGTAGACTGCTTTGGGTAGTATTGATCCCTTAACAATATTAAGTCTTCCAGTATTTCCATTTATTTATGTCTTCTTTAATTTCTTTAAGCAGTGTTTTGAAGTTTTTATTACAAGTCTTCCACCTCTTTGGCTGAATTAATTCCTAAATATTTTCTTCTTTTTGATGCTAATGTAAATGGATTCTTAAAAATTTCCTTGTGGATAAGGACTCAAAAAGGGGGAGAAAAGAACACGAGGTACTATAGGGATGGTTCACGGGTGAGTTGGTGGTGGGTAACCTACAGGGAATACACAATAGTGTAAAAGATACGAATAATAAAAAAATAAAAAAAATTTCCTTGTGGGATTGTTCCATTGGATAGAAAGGCAACTTTTTGTATGTTGACTTAGAATCCTATTTTCTTGAATTCATTTATGAAGGCTAAAAAATTTTTGTGGAATCTTTAGAACTTTCTATATTTAAGATGATTACAGAGATCATTTAACTAATTCCTTTCCAGTTTGGGTTATTTTCCTTTCCTTTTCTTGCCTGTGTGAGCTGACTGGGACTTGCAGGTCTATGTAGAATAGAAGGAGCAGAAGTCAGCACCTTCCTTGTTCCTGGTCTTAGGGGTAAAGCTTTCAGTCTTTCACCATTGAGCAGACAATCTCAACTGTTTTTCTGTTCTCTGTTTTGTTTCTTATTTCCTCCCTTTTGCTAGCATTGTTAGTTGATTCTTCTTTATTCAATTTCTTGATTTGTAAGGCAAGGCTGTCGATTTGAGATCTGGTAAGAACTTCAATTCTCCCCCACCCGATCGCTGAGCCCCCATCTTCAGAGAGCCTTCTCGGCCCTGCCCTGGCCAAGTTACTTCCTCTGCAGCCCTCAGCCCTGGACAATTTTCTTGCACTGTCTTTCTGGTAATTTCCACCCTTCTGTTATCTCAGTTCTCTCTTGTTGGACACCTCCTAGTCCCGTCAGGCACCCCACATCTATCTTTTCCTGTCTGTCCCCCCCTCTCCTGTTTCCACATCTTTGGTTCCACTTGCTGGGAGATGTGAACCCCATTGTTGTTCCTTCTTGTGGGTTCTCAGGGGTTACCTACCTGC
This sequence comes from Scalopus aquaticus, assembly GCA_004024925.1. Taxonomy (NCBI): domain Eukaryota; kingdom Metazoa; phylum Chordata; class Mammalia; order Eulipotyphla; family Talpidae; genus Scalopus; species Scalopus aquaticus. Next base: position 20,408 of record PVIJ01002556.1, on the reverse strand, counting down.
TCTGCTGGACCATTGTCCTCCACTAGCTTTTGCCTTCAAACAAATGGGCCCGTTTCTCTTGTCCCCTTTTATCTCTTCCACGCTCTTTCCCCCTGCACTTCTCCTCTTTTTGTCCATCCCTCCTGAGTTGTGCTGATAAAGTGACAGATCCTATTGAGAGAGCTCCCTAGGAGGAGGGGGGAGAGGCCCCTGTCTTGCGCTCCTGCCGCAGCCTCTCTGGCTCTACATCAAGAGTAGATGGTGGCAAGAACTGAGACAGGCAGTGTAGTGAGTTGAATTGTGTCCCCTCAAAGATTGTTCAAACCCTAAGCCCAGTACCTGTGAACTTGACTTCGCTTGGCATCAGGATTTTTGCAGCAGTAGTGAAGGGTCTGAATATGAGCTCAGCCTGGAGCTCGAGCAGGCCCTGTGCTGATGACTAGTGTCCCTGGGAGGGAAAGGACAGGGACATTGAAACAGAGCCACAGAGGGGCCACAGGCAGACAGAGCGGGACTGGGGGATGAGCCCTAGCAAGGACTCCAGGGGTTTCTGGCAGACCCCAGGAGATGGAAGAGGCAAGGAAAGCTCCCTCGCTACGGCCTTCAGCGGGTGCGGCCCTCCCTGCTCCAGGCTTGATGCTGGACGTCTGGCCTTCAGGTCGAAGAGAGAGCAGAGCCCCGCTGTTATTACCCACCCTTCGGTGGGCATTTATCACAGCGGCATTACCTGAAAACTAGCAGAGGGCTACATTCACATTTGGGTGACCCTGAAAATTCATCCAACTTCTCCGTATCTTAGGTGCCAACTCCATGAAATGGAAAAGGAAACGAGACTGTCTCGCAGGGCTGTGGGTCGTGGCGTGGGGGCTTGGCAGAATCAGGCTGCGGCCAGTCTCCAACTCCAAAATCCCTGGGCAGGGCCTTAGAATTGCACGTTTATGCTCTTCTCAGTGATGCTGATGCTGATGGTCCAGGAATAGGCTGGGGTCCGGCCATGGGGGGCCAGAGCTGGGCCAACTGGGACAAAGCAAGTCCCAGAGAAAAGGAGATGAGGCCAGAGAACAAAGAACAGAGAACAAAAGCCAGAGAACAAAGACAGAGCACAAAAGCCATTGGGTTGCGGGTGGGGAGTGAATTTAGACCAGTGATTCTCAATCAGGGGGACTCTGCCACTGCACCCCCCCTCCCCCAGCGACACTGGCCACATCTGGAGGTATTTCTGGTTGTCACAACCAGGTAGCTGTACTTCCATTGGCCAATGGAAACTTCAGAGCTGGAGAGCTGCCCAGTGAGGCAGTTCTTACAGGTCAGCCCCTTGGACAGGGAGCCAGAGAAAAGGGGGGGTGGGGGGTGGAGGGGGGCCATGGCTATAGACAGGCCCACTCTGCCTCCTCTGGGGTCTTTCCCTGCACTTTAACAACTGTTTTGTGCTTTGCCTGAGCGCGGCCCCTCTGGAGAATGCCCGCCAGGCTCAGAGGCCCCCTCCCGTCCCCCTCAGTGTTCTGCACCTAAGACATCAGTTCTCCAGGTGACCTCTGGGTCAACAGATGCAGCCTCCCTGCCTCCCAGGCCGTGGCCGGTGCAGCTTTGCGGTAGCTGTAGCTGGCCCTCGTCCAAACCCCAGCCGGAGAAGCAGTGGCGCAGACGAGCCTGGCTTTCGGTTTCAGCCTGATTGGGGGCCTGCCCGAGGCCAAGCTGAGACAAGGATGCAGCCAACCTCTCCTGGTTCTGCAACCTCAGGAAAACCCCTAAAACTCCAGCCCGGGGTGGGGGAGCTCAAGGGGCTGCCAGAAGGAGGCCCCCACACTCCCTTGCTCCAGACCTGCAGGTGTAGTTTCCTGGCCAGTGTGTCCCTGCCTGAGGCCGCCCAACCCATTGCCCCGCGACCTGCCCTCTCCCCGCCAGCATGGAAATAGGAAGAGGGGCCTCTGGGAGGTGAGACCATCTGCTCCCTCCTGTATGCAGTCAGCTCACCTGGCGATTGCCCGACCTGCCTCAAAGGAGAGAGATAGAGAAACAGAACCAGAGGTGCCTAGACAATGCCTGGACCTCAGGCCTTGAGGAATGAGGGGTCCAGAAGCTGGGGGTTGGGCTGGGGGGAGGTGTGGATTCATGTCGTGTCCATGGCTGTCACTGCTTACCAGGGTGGAGAAGATTTTGAATCCAGAGAGGAAAATAAAACTGGTTGCTCAAGGCAAGACAAGGGTTCCCCTTGGCGAGGCTGGGAGTGGGGTGGGGGGGAAGGGGGAGCAGTGTGGTTTTGGGGGAGGACTAGAGAGCTGGAAACAGCCTGTTTCTTGACCTGAGTGTTGGCGACTTGACTGCTCCATTTGTGAAAAGGCATCAGTTTGCACACCTACGATTTTGCCCTTTTCTGTATGTAGGTTATTTATGCTGCCTTAAAAAAATTGTTTTTAACTCAGCAAGGCTTTGGGGAACAAAAGGCACAAAGTTCCTCAAAAGGCACAGAGGGCCCTGGAGTCCTCATGTGGGCCTTTGGTTCCGCTTCCAGGTGTGGCCCAAGAGACTGTAAACTCTGTCCTCCCCAACTCTGCCTGCTCATTGCAGTGGGTTCATAACAGCCCCAAGTGGAAGCACCCCAAAGCCCAACAATGGGGGGTGCTAAATATTTTTTTTAAAGATTTATTTTTATTTATGCATACAAGCTGGGGTACAGGCCAGAGGTGTGGGGCGGCGAGAGGGTTCACCAGAGACAGAGTGGGGAGCAGAACAGGCAGATCGATGGAAACACATTGCTGAGGGGAGCAGCGGGCGAGGCAGGAGAGGTCTGCCGTGCCATGTGGGAATCTCCCCAGCTGGGCGTCGAACTGGCGTCGCCACTGCCAACAGCTCCACAGCGCAGCCCTTAACCGCTCGCCACCAGGGAGGCCCCTATGGGGGGGTGCTAAATAAAGGTGGTTTGTGCCCGCGATGGAGCGTGACCCAGCTGGGGAGGAGGGAAGGGCGGGTGGGACCCTGGAGGGCAGCCTCCCACACTGTGTGTGTCCATCCACCTGCAGTGTCCAGGACAGACATCCCCGGAGATGGAAAGCAGGTGAGTGCGTGGCCGGGACAAGGGGGTGGGGGTGGATACAAAATGTAAAAGACATAAATAACAATAAAATATATATATAAAAGACTTCAGTGGGGCATCAGCCTCAGGAAGCATCCTGCCCCCCCCATCCTGGATCCTTGGCACTTTGTAACAGAATCTCCCTAGACTAAAAATGGGGACTGAGGGGAATGAAACTCTGCCCCTCTCTGTTCTCTCCTGCCCCGCCTCCTCAGCGTGACTGACCTTTCACTTGCAACTAATGAATTTCTCTCCACTGCATGCCTGGGGGTCTGAGCACAGACTGTTCCACCCAGCGTAATTCCCTGTGCCCCACGGGTGCCCCCAGGAGCCCTGCCAGGCCCAGAAGCCAAGCTCCTGATGGTTGCCGGCACCTCCTCCGACCTGGAAGTGGGACCCCATGCCCTCCCCCCTCGAATGGTCACAGTACCCCTCCCACACGGATGCCCATCCTGTGGGCCTCCTGTGGCAGTGCGTGTGAATTGCGAAAAGACATTCTCGTGTTCAGAGTTTGGCTTTGGGGGCGCTTCGGGGCTTCCCACACCAGCTTGTGGAAATGGAGCAGTCGGTCACAACCAGCAGTAGCACCCCTGCTGCCCCGGCCGTCGGCAGAAGCGACCGGCGGTTAGCTCCTCGGGCCCAGGAAGACCTGGCGGCACAAAGGAAACGCCAGAAATACAGTAAAACTGGGCCCAACACTCGGGTTCCATGGAAGGAATCCCGAGACTAGAATGGGGGTGGAAACAGCTTCTTTGGGAAGAGACTGCAGCATAGAAAGGAAAGGCAAGCCCGAGCCCCGCCTCGGCGCCACGGGCTGGGCGTCTCCTGCATACCTGGGCGGCACCTGGGCCCCGCAGCGAGCTGTCACAGGTGTTGCAGCCGGCTCCGGCGTGTGCTGGTCTCGGGGAACACGGGCGAGGTCTGCACAGGGTCTGGTTGTCACAGTGGTGGGGGCAGAGGCCAGGATGCTGTAAACACCCACCGTGTGCAGGACCGGATGTCAGCACCGAGTTATCCAGCTGTCATCAGTGTGTGGCCGGTAATCCCTGAGTCTGGGGGAGCCAAGAGTGGTTTCCAGCTTGAAATGCCAAGACCCAGGAATGCCCAGGGAAAGCAGACGCTGACCTCATGCTGGTTGGGGGTAACTGTCAACTTGCGAGGTCCCAGGCTGCCCTTCGGAGGCAGGTGAGGCCAGGTGCTGCCCGTGACCTTGGGGCAGCCCTCCCCCCAAGGGGGCACAGAAGCTAGGACCATCCCAGGACCTGGACACTGTCCTAGGGGCTCATTCCCTCTCTGCAGGCCCAGAGCTCCCTGGGTTTTGAGGACAAGCACAGACTTTGGGACTCAGATGCCAGCTCAGCCACCGATCAGCCGGACCTTATCAGCTTGCTTAGCTGGTCGGGTCACAGGGGAGGCAGCACAACTATAGGTAGCCCTCGTGTTTTAGCGGCATTGTGGCTTTTAGATCAGGACCCACGTGGAAATCAGTGCTTTTGCTGGTTCGGATCTTAATGCTGCCTTTTCTTCCCACCTGGCAGTCCCAAGAACCTCTCTATACCCTGGAGACTGGATGAGTGCCTATCTCTTTAAGAGGCATCCCCAAACTTGGGGGACAGAGTTGATATTTTCAGTTAGACATAACCCCACGGTGGCTGTACCTTGCTAATCTTTGTAGATGCAGCGCATGAGAGAGAGATGACGCAGGTATTGCGCTCTAACAGACTGATGCAGAAGTGTTTTTCTCATGTAACCATGCAAGGATAAGCCATGCAGAACATTCAAGGTGGCTCCAAGGAGCAGGGGCCCAGGGTCCTCTCTCTTTGGGCTCCTGCTCATGATTCAAAGTGGCTGCTTTAGCGCCTGTCATCACAACTGCATCCCACAAGAGGGAAAGTCTTGTGACTATACTATCAAAAGTCCTAGGGACACCACCCCTCCCTGCTACGGCAGACAAGAGAGCACAGCCATCTACAAAGACTTGAACAGCCGTGCAAAATCTGCTGTCTGCAGGTAAAGTCAGTCTTTTCAACCCCCACCAAGGAGGCAGAGAAAGAGTTAATCATGGGTACACATCCTTTGCATCCCAACAGTGCATTCTTGGAAGGGAAGAGAATAAATCTTGCATAATCTTCCTCTGCCCACAGACAGCATCAACATATCTTTTGGTCAAAACAACTGAGAACCAGAAACCTGACTGCCAAGAATAATCACATTTTTTATAAGCTAAATTCAAACTTGTGATTGTTGGTACAGTTCTTATAAAATCCGTCAGACTGCTTTGCAGGTTCAAATAAATTCGCACTTTGATTATCTAGTAAATTCTCTCACCAACCCTCATTCAGACTATTTCTTGTCAACAGGCATTGCCTACTTGATCACGTGATCACATTAACTGCAGGGGAGGTCAAGAAAGGTAGACTTTCAGCTTATCGGAACATGAGCTGGCAGAAGTTCCTTCAATGCAAGAACATACTGGAGTCAGCTAGTTTTTGTCACACAGATCAGAACAGAACATTTAACTTTATGTGTATGAACACTCAGGCCAGGTGGTGTGCAGAGAAGCCCCTCCCCCTTCCCCCATCCCCTGTCCACACCTCACCCCCCAAGCTCCAGCAAGGTAATGGGTAAGAGACTGGAGTGAGGAAAAAGCACTCCTGGAAAAGAGTTTTTCTTTTGTCAATCAACAAACATGCATCAAGTATTTTTGTGTGCAGCAGAAACAGGCACTGGGTATGTGGAACAGACGACAGTGGGGAAAGTCTGACTGTTCCCAGCAGAAAGGAATATTGGTTTTGTGCAATATTGATTTATTCGCTCAACCTCTGTTCACTAAGTGTCTGCTAATATGCCAGGCCCCAGGAGGGACACTGAGAAAAAACAAACCCAATGTGACCCCAAAAGATTCCCGCAATGAGTCTGTGAGATTCACTGTAGTACCCACAAGCTACATGGGAAAATCCATGTTGAATCGCAGCCTGGGGGCGGGGCAGGGGGAGTACCTCTCCTTCACCAGAACCAGCTCCCTGAGTCTGGGGACACTTGCCCCACCCGCAAGCTGCCCAGCCGAGGCCCTATGCCTTTGCTCTTTCTCAGCCTCTCCTCCAGGCTCTGGGGATCTTTCCTCCAGAGGTGGCCAGGGTGGAGTGCGGTGGGGGGCGGCCAACTGGGTGGGATATTGTCCAAGAGACTTGGGAAACTCTTGGGGTGAGCAGCATGTTCTGGTCTGACTGGGCCTGTCCCCGGCAGTCTTCATGCCTGGGATGACGGAATGAAGCCTCTCCTATATATCTGGTCTTCAACCACCGTTCTCCCCAGCTCACCCCTCCCCTGGGAATTCCCTAAGTTGTTGGGGATCACGGAGTCTCTTGTTACATGAATGAAGGCGAGGCTGGGAGGCTGGTTGCCAGGGAAACCGACCTGAATAGAAACTTGAACTTCCAGCCTCTCCTGCTGACCTCTGGGAGGGGAGAAGAGCGGGAGGTTGAGGTCAGTTGCCAAAGGCTAACGAGGTCATCCGTCTTGCTCCCATCTCTGCCTCACGTGGCCTCCTCGGCGCCTCTGCGTCTCACGCGGCCTTCTTCCCTGTCTCTCCTCTTACAAGGACACGGGTCCCTGGATTTAGCGTCTACCCAGGGAATTCAGGGTGATCTCATCTCCAGGCCCTTAATTCCATCTCCAAAGACTGGGTTTCCAAAGCTGGCCATCTGCCCAGCTGCCGGGGTTGGGACCTACAGAGATGGCAGCAGGGAAGGTTCTGAGCACATGGCCTGGTGTGACTCATTCCGGAAACCCACTCCAAGGCCGGGAACGTGGTGGGACACAGGGAAGAGGGGTGGGGAAAGGAGGACGTCAATTCGGGGTGCACTATCAGGCAGATCCTTGCTGTGGGCAACTTGGGCTCCATCCTGCTGGGGGCCTTGGGGGCCTCAGAGCAACCCACCCACCCGTGGCCGAGCTTGCTGGGTACTTAGACACCAGCTCCCATAAATCACCGAGTGGGGGTGGGGGGCGTGAGGGGTTGGGCGAAGCTGGTCCAGGGACTTACCACCCCACTTCTGGGCCTTGCAGCTTCAGAAGGAGAAAGACTAGCAAAGGCTGGGAGATGTTTGCAGGGGACAGTGGCTGCCCCAGGAAGGGACATTCAAGCTGTCCCCTGAGGGATATGGAAGAGCCAGCCGAGCAGGAAGCGAGCCAGGAGTGCGGCCTGCACGCCTCACGACGAGGCCAGCTCCCCTGAGCTGGGGCACGCGGCCTGAGGTCTTAGTGGGCAGGGGTGGCCGTGTGGCCAAGGTGGGCGAGGGCGGGGCGGGGGCAGGCTCCGCCGGGAGTCTCCAGGGCGGCAACAAAGCAGAGAAACTAAGAGGCGAGAAGGCTCTGGCTCTGGCTCTGTGTCCCTGCCACGGGGCTGTTCTGACCCTGACTTCCAGTCTGAAAAATGTGGCCACAGGCCTTTCCTCTCCGCTCTCGTCAGAAGCGCGTTTGGTGACTGGAGACCCCGAGCGCACAGGGCCTATGCGCGTGCACTGGGCGGGGCCTCCCGGCGGCCGGAGCAGAGGGAACCATCTTGACGCAGCCTCTGGCAGCCGCGGCTGTGCCCGCGCCGGTCTTCTCCGGAGAGGAGCTTTCCTCAAGGTTTCCTCCGTGTGGTTGGTTTTTTCCAAAAGTGAACTGAGTTGAATTATGAATTGCGAACGCTGTGCCCTGAGGCGGGAAGACCACATGAGCCTGAGAGGAAGGCCGAGCCCTCCGGGTAGCTTGGCCAGGAGCGCCCAGCCCTGGGGACTGGTCAGGTCACTCGGCGCCCTGGTAACACAAGGGTGGTGGATCCTTCTCCATAGCTGGGACATGGAGCTTACTCAGCATTCACTTCTGAACGTGATGGAAGTTGAGCTGAATTCTGGGAGAACTATTCTAAGTGCAGAATCTGGGTTTTCCCAGTAGGGATCCAAGTGTGGTCAAGTCTTAGTTAATGCCCCAAATCTTGGTGTGCCCAGATCCCATGTGCTGAGCTGCGGGAGGTCCAGTTTTGCATATGCCCAAGAGCCCCAAAGGGGTCTGCATGCACCCAGAATCACCAGACAGCCACTGGCCAAGGGCTTACCAGGTGCCAGGCATCGTGCTGTGCACTTTATAAGAGGAGGGATGCTTATTGCCATTTTAGAGTCGAGGAGATGAAACCCAGAGCTGTTCTCCTTGTAGAGGAGGCTGATAGACAACCACCAAAGCCGTGGCCTCCATCCTCTACAACTGTCCTCTGCAAGAGTGTAGTCGGTGCATACTGGACTACGTTTCCTAGCCTGCCTTGCAGTTGAGTGTGGGCACGTGACCAGGTTCTCTCCCGTGGCATGTCTGGCTCTTTGAGTCCCTTAGGAGCCTACAGCTCCGTGTTCTCTTTCCGCTTCTTTCCGGGTATGGGAGACAACAAGGTCCTAGGCATTGGGGAGCCACCAGATAGAAAGAGCTTGGGTTCTCCCAGGTGAGACCTGCCTTGCCTGGAACACCCCCCGGGCTATTAGGTGAGCAAGAGAACATTCCTGCTAAAATCGGAGTATGTAAGGTCAGCTTGTGACAGCGGCCTGGGCTGGCTCACCCATCTGCGCGTGCTCACGCTGTGGCAGAGCCGGATTAGAGCAGGCTGCAGACTCAGGAGCCTTGGCCCTCCCCTGCTTGGAAAGGACCTGGGGCTTGCTTGCCTCCGTGGACCTGGATTCGTGAGGCATCCACAAACACAGCAGCCCCAGCACGTCAAGCTCTGGCTCATTCTCCCGCTTCTGCTGGCTTTGGCCACTCTAAACTTAAATGGGTTTCGAGTCAGGGGTTAGAGCATCCGCTGCTGCTGCAGAGAGTGGAGTCGGGGCCATCTGCGGAGCTGGGCAGATACTCCTGGCAGCCTTGCTAGTCACGCTGGCACTTCTAGCTGAAACCCTGCAGGACCAGCTGCCACCTACCCCAGGCCCCCAGTTCCTTCTCGGGGGAGACATCCACAGGTTCTCCAGACAGTGTTGCTGCCCCTTGTTCATGTTTTGCTCCTGGGGGTGCCCGCAGCAGGGCTGCCTAGCCCCTGGGCACACCGCACAATGCACCTAAGTGCAAAGGTGGCTGGAGTGGCCACGTACGTGCTCCGCATGTGCCTGGAGCCCCCACTCCTCCTCTGGTGCTGAGTCAAACGGCTGTTCCCTCCGCATTACCCTCATGCAGCGCCCTGTCTGCCCCAGATGCTGCTTTTCACCAGCTGTGCTCAGACACTCCTGAACACCCTCAGGGAGAGGCGTCACAGTCCGGGTCCCCGTTTCTTGCAGCTTCAGAGTCCGGGTCCTGTTTCTTCCAGCTTCAGAGTCTGAACCCCAATTTTTTCCAGCACTCCAGCTCTTCAGTAAATGAGGCCAACAGATGGGGGGTGGGCTCTGCACACCTCCACCTGCCCAGGGCCAGCTGGGTCAGGGGACGATGGACTGGGGAGGTGGGCGGGGCCAACCCCGGCCCTGCAGCTCCGGCCCTGTCCATGTGGCCAGTCGGTGGAGAGGCCGGTGGTTCATTGGGGTTAACTCGTGTCAGGCCAGTGGGTGGCCGGTGCAGAGGGAGGCTCTGCCTTGAGAGCATCCAGTGGAGGTGGGTGGCAGGTGCCTGCATTCCCGGATGCCTTGCATCTTCTTGCCCACCAGCCCCCCCCGAGCCTTCACCCCCTATTTACTGGGAACAATCCCCACTCTGCTGGAACCTACTTCACCCGAGTGAGCTCAGAGCTGAAGTGCCTGGGAAAGCCTGTCCCGGCCGGGGCGCCCTAACCAACGGCTGGTGGGGGTGGGGGATAAATACTCTGCTCCCTCAGCCCTGAGCGGGGACTGAGCCCTCTGATGAAGTCCTAGTCCCCAGCACCTCAGACTGTAACCTTATTTGAGTAAAGGTCACAGCTGACGTCATTATAGAGAGGTCATACTGGAGCATACCTTTAATCCAGCATGACTGATATCCTTATAAAAAGGGGAAATCCAGTACATCCACCTACATCTTAATATTTGGTTTGTGATAAAGCAGCCGCGACTGTGCAATAGGGGAGGGAGAGTCTCCAACAAGTGGTGCTGGAATGTGGGAATGAGGTCACTCCTAGCCCTGGCACCAAAATAAATTCCAAATGGATTAAAGAGTCTAAGAACTGTCCCAATAGAACAGAGAGAAGAAAGCATTCATGCTTTCATCCATGACATGAAGATAAAGAGGTTTTTGGAGGCTTGATCCCTATGAATGACCAGGGAAATGAAAGCAAAAGTGAATAGTTGGATTTACCTCAAATTAAAAGCTGTTTTAATTTAATTAACACAGGGAAAGAAAACTTAAGTAAATTGAGAGGATTTCCTGCTGCATGGGAGAAAATATTTACATGTTACCCAACCAGGGCTAATATCCAAGATCTATAAAAAAAACTTACGCAATTCAATTTTTTTTTTAAATGAACAACCCAAGAAATAAATGGGCAGCAGATCTGAATAGCCAATTCACAGCAGAGGGTATGCAGAAGGCTAAGAGATGGGAGGGAAGACATTCATCACCACTGACCATGGGGGAGATGTGAGCCAGGACTGCAAGGAGCTACCAGCTCACACCTCCAAAAAGGGGTACCTATTAAAAGAACACCAAGTGCTGGGGAGATCCGGTGCGAGGATACCTGTTGGTATCATTGTTGGTAGCATTGAAAATGGGTGCAGCCATCTTGAAATGTGATTTGGATTTACCTAAAAAACAAAAGTGGCGGCCCTCCCTAGAGGCGCAAGGGGTTAGATCTCAGCACTATGAAGCTATCGCCAGCCACCACAGCACGAGTTCAATCCCCGGCCAGGGAGATTCCCACAGGGCACAGCAGACCTCGCCTGTCTCCCCGCTGCTCCCCTCAGCAGTGTACTTCAGTAGATTTGCCTGTTCTGCTCCCCACTCTGTCTCTGGTGAATCCTCTCACCACCCCCACCACACACACACTTCTGGCCTACACCCCAGCTCTTGTATGCATATAAATAAAACTTTTTTAAAAAATGAAATGAGATACAGGAATAAAAGACTGCAGGGTGGACAGATGGCCCTGGCAGGTCTGGCAAGGAAGGAGAGGGGGGTGTAGGGAGGGGGGCCCTCAAGTCAGGATTAAGGCCTTAGACAGGCCTGGGAACCGCTCCCTGAAAGCTAAGTGTGCTAGAGTATACTCCAGCCCTTCTCCTTGGTAATGAACACAGAAATAAACAGACAAGAAACGCTGTTAAGCAAATATTGGAAGTTTCCTTGGAGCCCATTTTTTAAGAGGTGGGGGAGGGATTTGAACACAGAGCTGCGCGCAGGGGAGCCACATGGAGGCTGGGGTTTTGCCGCCACCATCCCAGAAACTACCAGAAGCCGGGAGAGAGGCCTGGAGTGGACCCTTCCCTTCAGCGGAGGCTGGCCCTGGATCCCTGCCTGGGGCGACGACAAGCAGACCGAAGGTGGATGGTGGGGGAGGCAAACTGGTCGTGGGGTACAGAGAACAGAGTGTGACCCCCTCTGGAGGGGCAGGTGCTGCCCAGCTCCTGCCGGGTGACCCCACTGCCCTCAGCGTGGCTGCGCTTCTGCCGTCTCGAGAGAAACCAGGAACATGGATTTCAAATAGAAAACGGTCCGTCTGAGTGTAAACACGGGCAGCTAACTCCGTTTGTCTGCTGGCATGCTTGCCCCTTCAAACTCGGCACCTCCAAACCCAGCTGTCTGGGAACCTCCGGCTGCTGTTCGCCCCTCGGGACGCACACCCTTGGCTGCCCCTTCTGGTTCCGGGAAAACACTTTGCAAACTGCTTCAACTTATTCGTTTTGTGCATGGGGAAGAAGGGGCGGATGAGGACCCCCGGCCTCTGGGCTGAGAGCCTGGCACTCTCCCGGGCAGCTGTGCGTCTGGAGGAAATGCGCGTGGGCTGGCTGGGGCAGCGGCTTCCGAATGGGTCTGGACGGGGGCCAGTGCTGGCCAAGGCCACTCACCCTTTCTCCTCAACAGCACATTTCCCGTAAGCGGCGGCTCCCCGCCTGCTGGCCCAGTGGGCAAGCTGGCAGCCAACACCTGGCTCCGCCTCCAGGCCAGTGTCCCTGCCTGCCCTGCGTTCACACCTCATTCCTGCTGGGGGCCAGGCTGGGGGCCGTGCTCCTCCTCCCTGGGGCTGTTCCCCTCTTCCCTCACTCCAGGACCCTGGTCAGGTACCAGGTACAGAGGGCACGTGCTCTTGTGGAAATACCCAGTCAGGGGCGTGGGGATGCAGCTTCAGAACACCCAGGCGTCATCTGAAACTGGCCCTCCATTCCCAGGGTGAGGAGAGACTGAAGAAAGAGGCAGACTGACAGTCCCAGGCAGGTAGGCTTAAATAACCAGCTTCATAACCGCAGGAATTCACCCGGCTTCCTCTTGGGCGGCTGGAAGATGAGACTCTGGAGACCGCCTCCCAAATCTTAAGTTCAAACAGCAGCTTGACTGGGTGTAAATACATGGCCACCCAGCGGGGCTAACACACCTCATCTCAGGGATCGGACGCTGGACAGCTTCTGGGTGCGGGGCAGGTGGCAGAACCCACATTCCCAGGTGGGGTGAGGAGTGGGACGGAGGGGCCCTGAATTGCTCTGCTGCTCCCAGGTCACGTGATAGCCTTCCCCAGCAGGGGGTGGGGGACAGGAAGACTGCTTAACAAACAAGAAAACAAGGTCATGACAGGTGATGGAAAGAGCAGGAAAGAAGACAAAGCAAGTCTAGATCCCAGGCCCCACAAAGGAAGCGAGTGATTGGGAGGGACACGAGGGGGAAAGAGAGGCTTCTTGAAGGAGACCTTGTATTTTCTTTCTTTTTTTTTTTTTTAAGATTTATTTATGCATACAAGAGCTGGGGTGCAGGCCAGAGGTGCAGGAGGTGAGAGGATTCACCAGAGACAGAGTGGGGAGCAGAACAGGCGAATCTACTGAAATACATGCTGAGGGGAGCAGCGGGGAGACAGGAGGGGTCTGCTGCGCCCTGTGGGAAGCTCCCTGGCTGGGGATCGAACTCGTGCTGCAGTGGCTGCGGATAGCTTCATAGTGCTGAGACTTAGCCCCTTGCGCCCCCAGGGAGGCCCAAGACACCTTGTATTTTCACCCCTAACAAAATCTGGAGGGGGAGGGCACTTGGGGAAGGGGCATGGCAGGTGCAGAGGCCTGCGGGAGGAGGGGGTGGGAACTGGGAACTTCTGGAGACCTTAGACCCCAGTCAGTGTTATGAGGGCATAAGTGAAGGGGTCAAGCGGTGGTGGTGGGCAGGTGCCACCGGCAGGAGCCAGTGGGGAGACCCTCTCATGGGGGTGAGCCACTGGACCTCCAGCCGCCAAAGCACCTCCAGCACTGGTCTTCCCAGCACCGGACATGGGAGGAGCTGCAAGAAGCTCCCTGCTGGCGGGGCCGGCCCCTGCCCACTCTCCCAGCTTCCGGGCAGCCTTGCCATGGGTCTGGCATTTCCGCCCCAGTCCCATCCCTGAGATCAGAGGCTCTCTGTGACCTGCTTGCCAGATCCTCCAGGGCTTGGTGACAGGGAGGGTGGCTTGGGAGGGCAGGCAGGACACACCAGGGCTGGCCATCCTCTGGCCCCCTGGCCTGGAATTTCTCCTCTGGGAGTGCCCAGCGGGCCTGACCCAGCCTGCCCAACCTGGCAGGGGCAGAGCTGAGCAGGCAGCAAACTGCCAGCACAGGCCAGACGCATCAGAGGACTTCGGAGGCAGATGGACAGTGAGGCGAGGCCGCGGGGAGGGGAGCTCAGCTACTGCTTCTCCCACCGCAGCCCACTAGGCCTCACCCTCCCCAGGGAGCGGCTCTCACCTGGGGACACCGCCTGCAGGGGCCCGAAGGATACAGAGCAACACTCGGGCGCAGGGGCCCCTGAGGAGGCGGGGCGCGCTAGCGGCAGCCACAGAGACGCTGCTCCTTACCCTGTGCCCAGGGTTAACTAGAGAGGGTTAGCCAGGGTTAACTAGCACCAGGGTTAACTAGAGAGGGTGCCAGGGGCTGGTCAGGCCTGGGGCTGGATAAGGCCCTGCCCTGCACCCCGTTCCCCAAGAGGCAAGAGGAACAGCAGCCCCCGGCGGTCATGCCCAGGCCAGCAGATGCTTCTCACCCCCAGTCCAGACAACCTGGGCAGTGCCCCCAAGACCCCCGATGCCTGCCATCTGCCCGCCTGGCACCCGCCTGTGGCCCTGCCATTCCTTCCCCCAAGCTGGGTTGCCAGATGTAGCAAGGAGACATGAGGGAGGCCAGTTCAACTGAGCTTGAGATGAAAACAAACGCCTTTTTTAGCAGAAGATTATCCCATGTGGCGCCCGCCAGGCCTGGGCTCCCACCTGGGGTCAGCACAGTGGCCCCTGCCCCCCCGCCCTGCCCCTTCCCTGGACTCTGCAACCATTGCTCAGAGCTCCTCCCTCCCGACCAGGGTCCTGACCTGTCCATGTGGCAGAGGACCGAGGGGGGAGGGGTTCCTCTCCTCCCGTGGGACCCTCCCTTCCTGGGGGCAGGCAGTGCGCAGGTGAACCCTGGGTCTCCACCCAGCAGACTCAGCTGTGCCTGGTCTCTGTTGCCCCCTCTGTGGGGTGGGGAGAACCGAGCCCTGCACTCCAGCCCCTCACCTGCCCACGGCCTCTGCTCCGAGTGCCAGTCCAGGCCCAGGGCAGCAGCCAACGCAGGACACACAGGCGCTGGCCTCCCATTAAATAACATCTGGGGGGGGGGAAGAAGAAGCAGCCAGAACTTTCTGTAGGGGCACTAGATGGCCCAAACCACACTGTCCCAGCTGATCTGGGATCCGCCAGTCACCCCAGAGCCCCAAGTGGGGCGAGGCCCGTGGAGGTACAGTCTGTGAAGCACCCCCCAGGGTTTGAAGACCTAGTGGGAATAGTTTTGATTGTTGACATACGGTATGATTCAAATCACTTCACCTGTTTCTTTTGCACTTCTTCCGTGACCACTGCAAGTCAAATCCACACACGTTCCTATTGTTTCTGTTGCGGGAGAGTTAATGGGTGGGAAGTCTCTCAACTGAGCCTCAACATTAAGAACAAAATAAAACATTTTTATGCACACATTTAAACAAAATATCACAGTATGATACCAACAGTGCCCCCCGCCACCCGCCACCATGCAACAGTCCTGATCAAAATTCTCAGCTCCTGCAGCCATCCTTCTGCCTCCACACTCCCTCACCCCTCCCCGCCCAGCACCTCAGTCCCCAGCCACCCTACAGGGTCCTTCCTGCCTCACCAAGCTGAGGTCTGATGGAGAGAAAATAAAAATCGACCAAACACGGCAAAAAAGAAGATAGTTAAGAGATGCGGAAGGTGTGACTGGAACCCCCAACACGGATGGCAGGTGCAGATGATGGCTGCGTAATATGCCAACTGGTTCCATTTCAGACCCAGAGCACGAGGAGAAAAAGGAGCATCTCTAGCTTTCTCTTGGAGGTTTGCTTTCACGGACAGCAGAGCCTGGAACTTACGTGCAAATGACCTTGCTGGGCAAGCAGAGTGGCTAACCCTGAGCTGAGCGCCAAGGCCAGCCGGAGCCAGGAGACAGCGCAGAGAGGAGGGTCTACCAGAACAGAGGGGCCCACCAACAGAAACGGAAAACTCCACTGATCTGGGAAGAAGCCTCTTCATGCATCTTCATGTATCAACTGCCCTGTAACTAGTCCAGGAACTTCAGCTAGTTCCACATTTCTTTGCCCCCCGCTCACTTTTCAGTCAATAAAATTTAACTCCCTCGTCCTCAGCGCCACCCTCAAAAAGCCTACATCACTTTTTTGCAGCTCTTAACCCAGGAGGCAGCTTTGAGTTTATTTCCTGTCTCCTTGCCAAGTGATTTGAAATAAAGCTGCTTTCTTTTTTCAAAACCTGGTGTCATAATAATCTGGTCTATGTGCACCGGGGAGCAAGCCCATTGATGGTAACCACTGGATGGGGACACTGAGGGGAAGGTCAGGAAGGGCCGTTCAGAGCCTCTGCATTGGCAGTCAGGTGAGAGATCGTGTGTGGCTGGGGGAGCCCTCATGTGGGGAAACAGCACATGCAAAGGCCCTGAGGAGGGAGCAGCCTGGGGGTTCTGAGAATGGGCAGAGGCGCAGTGTACAGTAGCACAGTTAGTCTCAGGCATCCTGGACAGGGGTACCTTTCCTGTTCCCCAAGGTCTTATGGGCTAGGGTGGGGGTATGGCATCTACCTCTTGAGAGGGTTCAGGTGGAAACGACCTGACCTGGGCACCTGGTTGGGGCCAAAGAACAGGGTTTCCTGTTCCCCTGTCCCAGAGGGCCAGCCCTCCCTAATCGGTGCCGAGTGGAGAGGGAAGGAGGAGTAGTCTTGCTGGTGGGGAACCTCCTGCTCTCCCTGCAACCACCCCCATTCATTTACCGAACAGCTGGCAGGTGAGGCCCAGCCCCCATCCACCTGGCACCCCGCCCCTGCCCCAGCCTAGCCTTGCTCTGAACATTTTGAGAACATTTGTTTTCAGTCTACCTTTAGAGCTATAGACCGAAACACTAATGTTGATTTTTAGACCAATGCCGTGAAAATCCCCATGTTGGGCACCAGATGGTGTAGATTTTTAGAGGTGATGGAGTGCGGGGTCCTTGGGTTCACTCTGGGAAAGGTCACGCCAGCGCCCCCCTTTCAGTGGCACGCGGGAGCTTCTCCAGGAGACCGTGTTGCGGCCTCCCGGGCCCGTTGCAGATGGCCACGGTCATTGCCCCAAGGCTGCTGTTCCCCGGCCCCGTCTACGAGGAGGGCATTTTGTAGCTGTGTTTTCTGGGTTTTGCGTCATCCCTGCCTGGGGTGGGTGCGCTCCATTTTATGGATGTGGAGACTGAGGCCCCTGCCCAAGGCCACTCAGCCAGGGGGTGGTGGAGCCAGGTCCCAGCCGGGCCTGCCTGGCTCCAGATGTTCACCTCCAAGAGCCAGCTAGGGGCCCGCGGCTACCGAGTCCGCAGCCCCTTCCTCGGGGTGGCCCTAGCTCCAGAGCCTGAAGACACGCTGCAGGGATTGGAGATGGGCTGCTCGCTGAAGCTCTGCTCCCAGCCCCCTCCGGGGCCAAAGCAGCACCGTGGCGAGTCAGGACCCCTGTGGACATGTTCCGTGGCAATCGTTTAATGGCAGAAATCGGTGTTTTCCAAAAGTCCCCGATCCCGAGACTATCACTAAAGCAGGTGCCCAGACCCAGGGCTGGAGATGCAGAGGCTGGGCCTGAGCCCTGGGGTTTGCCTTCTACCCGCAGCCCCACGGCACGGCAGCAGTGGTCTCGGAGCCGGGGAGGGGACCCTGCAAAACCTGACCCCAAAGAGGCGTGTGGGAGGGAGGGCGCTTTCTCCTGGGGGGGCGGCCTGCTGGACCCCCGAGGTCTGGCCCTGCCATCCACAGCCTCTGAGGCCACGTGGACCAGTCAGGAGGGGGTGAGGGCAGGACCCAGTGTTGGTACAGTGACCTCCAGATGCCAGGTACTGTGGCTAGTTCTCAAGGTACCCCGAACCCAAGGCCCAAAAATGACAGTTTGTCCCCACATGGGGCTTCCAACGGGGATTTCCTACCTTGTTTGCCCTGTGGGGGCTCTCTGAGCCCCAGCTTAACAGATGTCAACAGCTGGTGACTCGGGTTTGGAGGAAAAGCCCCTAAAAGATTTGCAGGTGTCTCCCCTCCACCTGCCTGCTGCTGTGACTTCTGCCCACCCTCCCCCACCAGCCCCTCCCGGGAGCTGGGGCCAGTGGGGGATGGAGGCTCAGGGCACCCCACCCTCTAGGTGACATATCTCCCTTCCTGGAGGGCTTTGGGCTGGAAGTACCAACAGGCTTTCTAGCCACGCGACTGGTGGGCCGAGCGCCTTGCCGCGCACAGGGCGCCTGCAGCAGCAGTGGCAGGGAGCTGGTGAGGGGCACGGCACCCCCACCTCTGCCAGGCCCCCGACTCCTGAGGATGGCACCTGTCCCCCTCCACACACCCCCGGGACCCTCTGTGGGGTCAGTTCAGGGAATGACTGGGGTGCCCACCCAGAGCTCAGAGCTTAGGCACTGCCTGCCAGCCCTGCACCCCCTTCTCCTAGGCACACCCCAGGCCAGCCACATCTGTGGGGGGGCAGCATTTATGTCAGAGGCTCTTTTCTGGGTGACTGGGGTTCAGGGACAAGCCCCTAATGCCAATGGCAGGAGGGCAAAGGGCAGACTCAGCCCTCGGCCAGGAGGGGGTGTCGGGAGACAGGGCAGGAGGGAGGAGAGACAGGTCTCCTGGGGGGACACCTGCAGGGACCGGGACATCCGGAAACGCTGCTGGCCCTTGAGCAAGGAGGGTTTGATCTCCCCCCAACGCGGCTCTATGGGTTTTTCCAACAAATATTATCCAGGTCTGAATTGTTAAAAACTATGATTTTTTTTGCACATTTTCTTTTCCTTTTGATGTCCAGTACAGTACGTGACTACACCAGTGTTTTGTATCCCTTGGGCAATATTGCTGCAGGGACAGACAGTTCATGTTAAAAACAGGTGACTTTGGGGACCAGAGTCCAGGACTGCAAAGGCCTCTTGGCTTCCTTATGGTTTTCTGAAGGACGCCTTCTTTCCCCTGTTATTTCATTGCAGCAAGACAGACAAGCAGGTAACACATACGTAATACAAAATAGGCCAATCAACTGTTTATGTCACTGGTAAGACTTCCAGTTAAGGGCAGTCTCTGAGTTTGGGGGGAGTCAAAGTTTATGGGGATTTTCGACTGGGGCCAGGGGTCCCCTAACCCCCAAGTTGTCCATGGTCCGCTGTACTGCTGCTAATAGTAGCTATTTTGTGCTCAGTATGTGCCTGGTACCTGGGTGCAGCTGTTGTCACGGTCAGCGGGGGCCCTGAAGGGGTGGCGTCAGCAGAGGCACCTGTTCGAGACAGATTCTTGCGCCCCACTCCTCAATCCCCAGGGCCGGGCCTGGGGCTCTGCTTTTTATGAGAATCCTGGGGAATTCTTGAGATCAGGGCCATTCGGGCGGGAAACACTGGCCTTCGCTAAGCCCTGAGTGAGGCTGCCCTGGACATTCAGAGGCCATCGGCTGCGTTCACTGGCCCATCGCTCTATCCCTCCCAGCATCGCCGATGGCGGTGCCCGCGCTGCCCTTGAGCCCGGGTATCCGCCTTCGCCCTATCTTCAGCCTGGATCGCCACTCTGGGTCAGCTTTCTCTCCTAGGAGCTGAGCCGTTCCTCGCCAGTCCCCAGACCCGGGACCTCCCAAACCCCGCCCCCGGCCGAGCCCACCTGCCCCGCCTGCGACTGCGCTCTGCGCCCAGCGCCCCGCCCCCACCCGGCGACCTGCGCGCGAGCAGCCGCTGGCCCCAGGCTCCCCCACTGCAGGCCGCCCTGCCCTTGAGCCTTCGGAGGCTGCGAGCCGGGGTGTGGGCTCCAGGTGGGCTCTGGGAGGATGAAGCAGGTAGGGCCCGGCATGCTGGGGGCGGGAGGGTGGTGGCGAGGAGCGGAGGAGCCTGCGGGAGCGCCGCGGGCACCTGGGAGGGGGCGGGGATGCTCCTGCCCCTAAGAGCCAGGCCTGAGCCCAATGGGCAGGGGCGTGGAGAAAGCCCCAGGTCGTAGCCCGGGGAGGGCCCCCGCAGCTGAGAGGCGGGTGGGGATGCATGCGTGGGCCTGCCACCACCTTGGCTGTTCCCCCAGGCCCTGGTGGACGATACGGAGGATGTGTCCCTGGACTTTGGCAACGAAGAGGAGCTGGCCTTTCGGAAAGCTAAGATCAGGTGTGTCCAGACGGTGAAGGCCGGGGCTCCCCCAAGCTGAAATGCGTTCATTCACATCATCTCCCGTCTCCTTCATGCAGAAGGGGCTGAGGACCTACTGTGAGTCAGGCACAGACTAGGGACACACCCTGGATAGATGGGAGAAGATCCCTGGCCTCGGAACCTGGGGGTGGGGTGGGGGTGGTTACCAAGGGGCAGGGGAACTAACGCTGAACAGGCAAACAGACATTAACAGGCTAATACAGTGTGGGGAAGAGCTGGGAGAAAGGCAGCAGGGTGATGAAAGAGAAGGTAACTGGGGAAAGCCACTTGCCTTAGTGCAGCCTAGGAGGGCTTCTGGGAGGAGGTGATGTTTGCTGTCGGAGGCCGGCTCCGACCGAGGTTGGGTACCCGGGGGGTGGTGGGGAAAGCGTCGGCGGCGGCGGCGGCGGGTTCAGTGGGGAGAAGGGGGTGGGGAGCGAGTGGGGAGAAGAAGGTGGGGAGCGAGAGACAGCACAACCAGAGAGTCTGATCAGGCCGTTCCACTTTATTATTGGAGAACAGGGTTTTTAAAGCATAAGAAGAATTAACTACCGGCAATGACAGGGTGATT